>ONZH01028867.1:0-79925 GCA_900303285.1 Rhinella marina
TGCGGTGGAGGCGGCTGCAGCTCCCGCTCCGCCGCCCCGGAAGAGAGATTACTCGCTACGGCAAAACCCCATGGTGCCTCAAAGCAGAGAAAGAGAAGTCACCAGCGTACCGGGACCAAGACCCCCGACCAGCGAGCCAGAGCCTCTCATCCCTGGGTTGCCTACCCCACCAGCGTTCCAGGTTGGTCAAATTACAGCCAGCAAGTTTATATTTAATCCCCTGGCCACCTATCACCTGATGCAGGAGGCACCAGCAGCTGCTACAGCCATATGCATCATGCCTCTACCTACTGCCTTAATGGGGTCAGAGAAGGACTGCCCTTTGGCCATTGTCACTAGAGACTTTCAACTGCGGCAGCAACAGCGAAGAAGACTTCCAGTCCCTCCATTAGGGAGCACCGCGCCATCTGCCAGGCGACTGTTACCACCGTTGCCCCTGACTACTGAAGTAGCAGAGCCAGAAAAGAGCCAGTCTGTGGCCATTATCACTGCCACTATCGAAATCTCCAGGCCTACTACTTCTGCTGCTATACAGCTTGAACCCACCACACAGGAGCACTGTCCTGTGGTGTGCGTAAATGAGGAGTCCAGTGATACTGCTCCATGCACTCCGGAACCATCGCCAAATCCGGAGCTCCTTGCTATGAAAGACCAAGGGTCTATCCTTTATTGCGGTCTCAAGAATTTGTCCCCTACAAGGAAAAAGCCAAGGCTTGCAGAGGATCCTCCAGAAGACAGTGATCCTTCAATTCCAAGTTCTGCCACAGAAGGCCACCAGGAGATCGCAGATGATGTTTCTGCCAGAGTTACAGCTGCAGAGAGCACCAGAGCTAGCAGTCACAGCGATGAGGATGTTGCACAGCTTAAAGAAGGACTTTTGCGCCCTCAAGTATGGGACCCAGGAGGAATACAACCTATTTGAGTTGTCTTCTACCTCATTTGGATTACAAATGACTTTTTCTTCAATTGTCCCAGTTTTGCAACGTTACAAGCCAGCACCCAAAGAATAGACTCAAAAGTATACCTGAGCTCTTTGTGATTTCTACTGTTACATTTTTGCACTAATGTTTTATATTTCAGCAACGTTCATAATTGTTTCGCTCATTTTATGGACTCTTTTTGAATACAACAATGTGTCCTCAAATGCACTTTAATGTATGGTCATGCACTTAGCCAGATAGTTAGCACCTTACTTGTCTCTACCTCAAATATACATGCTGCCTCTGAGGGCATTTCACACTAGCGGTTCATGGTAACCAGGTGTCAGAGCCACAAGCAGGTGTAATCTCAGTATCTAAGCTCATCTAGCGCTGCCTCTGAGGACATTCACGCTAACGGTTCATGGTAGCCAGGTGTTAGAGTCACAAGCAGTTGTCTTCTCTTTATTCCTTCAGGGTTATTCTCGCTGCTATAGATGTGTCTTATATGTGTCAGGAGAGCATATAGTCTCTCACTGGAACTATGGCAGGACAGGTAGATTCCTCCGCCTAGTTCACTATGTCCTGAGGCCTTGTGCACCGCCTCCAGGAAAAAATAACTTGTAGCTACAGATAGACATCAAGGTGACAAAGCGTAAAGCATTATCAGGCTTTGGTGCTTGGAAGGGATTACAGAATAAAGCCACCCTTCTGTTTGTGGGCTTATCATTTCACAATGGCGGGATTACAGAGTGAAGACACCCCCATGCTTTCTTTGGTATTCGTGGCCAAAATATTCAGAGTCAGTCAGAAATGGTTGCTTAGTGCAGTTTACATAGGTTGTTCGTCTGCTGAGAAGGGGTAACAGAGATCGGACACCCTACTCACAAGGCAGGAACGTACCAACATAGTAGCTCAATTGTCTATATATGTATGTAATGTCATTTATATGTATCTATTTCATGCAGCACATGGTACTTATTGGATTCCCTGTATGCTTTTCTATATCCTAATCCTGTATGCTAATCCTAAGCACAAGCCGAGGACGGCTTGACTTTAAGTAAGGGGGAATGTAACACCCCAGAGTAGTGTTACAACTCTTCATAACCAGCTTCTATCTGTATGTTACTTTGGAAATGTAATTCCGTGCATTAATATCATCACCAGCATTAATATGTATTATATGCAATGTTATGCAACTGTTTTTCATGTAATGTACCTGGTGTACCAGCAGGTGTCAGTAAATACTATGGCAGATTCAGATGTAGTTTTACCAGAATGGTACAGTCCTTAGTCCATTCTGACCCCCTCTGCTGGAGAGAAGTTAAGCACTTCCAACTTCCTGCAGAGTGAGAGGAAATGACAGTTAAGACAGTTTAGTCATGGAGTTGTCCCCTGTCCAGGGAGGACATGTGAAGGGCAGCAGAGCACCTTTAGCTCTGCTGCGCCCTAAAGACAGAGAAATATAGCCTGCAATAAGGCACTACAATACTCTCAAGGGAAGCCAGACTTAAGAGCTAACCTCAACTTAGAACAGGAAGCCTGAAACTTGAATTTCCAAGCATCTGCCAAGTATAAGTAAAAGCTACACTTGCTGGACACCAAGTTGAGGAATGAAACTTGTTATCTGCCTACCAAGATCAGTTAATAAAACTACGTTGGACCATTCCTACAAGTCTGCGCATCATTCCCACCAGAAGACCCTCATTTACTACTACTAGTAAATTTTTTGCAGCCGGAGCCACCGCCTGGGGCCTGTTCGTCTCACGAGGTAGGAACACCGTGACAACACCACTAAAGACGTGAGTGGCCTAAATCCCCTTGGCACTCCTACCACTGGGACACATAAAGGGAAAACACCTTAGAGGGCCCTGGAGGGGGAAAGGGTCGCCCCCGTAGCAACCGCGGCACCCCGGTCGTTGCACTAATAATCTACATACATCATATGTCCTAGGAGGAGTAACACTGGAGAGTCACTTGTAGAGAAGGATCAGACACTAATAATCTACATACATCATATGTCCTAGGAGGAGTAACCCTGGAGAGTCACTTGTAGAGAAGGATCGGATACTAATAATATACATACATCATAGGTCATAGGAGGAGTAACCCTGGAGAGTCACTTGTAGAGAAGGATCAGGTACTAATAATGTACATACATCATATGTCCTAGGAGGAGTAACACTGGAGAGTCACTTGTAAAGAAGGATCAGGAACTAATAATCTACATACATTATATGTCCTAGGAGCAGTAACACTGGAGAGTCACTTGTAGAGAAGGATCGGGTACTAATAATCTACATACATCATATGTCCTAGGAGGAGTAACACTGGAGAGTCACTTGTAGAGAAGGATCAGGTACTAATAATCTACATACATCATATGTCCTAGGAGGAGTAACACTGGAGGGTCACATGTAGAGAAGGATCAGGTACTAATAATCTACATACATCATATGTCCTAGGAGGAGTAACCCTGGAGAGTCACTTGTAGAGAAGGATCAGGTACTAATAATCTACATACATCATATGTCCTAGAAGGAGTAACACTGGAGAGTCACTTGTAGAGAAGGATCAGGTACTAATAATCTACATACATCATATGTCATAGGAGGAGTAACCCTGGAGAGTCACTTGTAGAGAAGGATCAGGTACTAATAATATACATACATCATATGTCCTAGGAGGAGTAACACTGGAGAGTCACTTGTAGAGAAGGATCGGGTACTAATAATCTACATACATCATATGTCCTAGGAGGAGTAACACTGGAGAGTCACTTGTAAAGAAGGATCAGGAACTAATAATCTACATACATTATATGTCCTAGGAGCAGTAACACTGGAGAGTCACTTGTAGAGAAGGATCGGGTACTAATAATCTACATACATCATATGTCCTAGGAGGAGTAACACTGGAGAGTCACTTGTAGAGAAGGATCAGGTACTAATAATCTACATACATCATATGTCCTAGGAGGAGTAACACTGGAGGGTCACATTGTAGAGAAGGATCAGGTACTAATAATCTACATACATCATATGTCCTAGGAGGAGTAACACTGGAGAGTCACTTGTAGAGAAGGATCAGGTACTAATAATCTACATACATCATATGTCCTAGAGGAGTAACACTAGAGAGTCACTTGTAGAGAAGGATCAGGTACTAATAATCTACATACATCATATGTCCTAGGAGGAGTAACACTGGAGAGTCACTTGTAGAGAAGGATCAGGTACTAATAATCTACATACATCATATGTCCTAGGAGGAGTAACACTGGAGAGTCACTTGTAGAGAAGGATCAGGTACTAATAATCTACATACATCATATGTCCTAGGAGGAGTAACACTGGAGAGTCACTTGTAGAGAAGGATCAGGTACTAATAATCTACATACATCATATGTCCTAGGGGGAGTAACACTGGAGAGTCACTTGTAGAGAAGGATCAGGTACTAATAATCTACATACATCATATGTCCTAGGAGGAGTAACACTGGAGAGTCACTTGTAGAGAAGGATCAGGTACTAATAATCTACATACATCATATGTCCTAGGAGGAGTAACACTGGAGAGTCACTTGTAGAGAAGGATCAGGTACTAATAATCTACATACATCATATGTCCTAGGAGGAGTAACACTGGAGAGTCACTTGTAGAGAAGGATCAGGTACTAATAATCTACATACATCATATGTCCTAGGAGGAGTAACACTGGAGAGTCACTTGTAGAGAAGGATCAGGTACTAATAATCTACATACATCATATGTCCTAGGAGGAGTAACACTGGAGAGTCACTTGTAGAGAAGGATCAGGTACTAATAATCTACATACATTATATGTCCTAGGAGGAGTAACACTGGAGAGTCACTTGTAGAGAAGGATCAGGTACTAATAATCTACATACATCATATGTCCTAGGAGGAGTAACACTGGAGAGTCACTTGTAGAGAAGGATCAGGTACTAATAATCTACATACATCATATGTCCTAGGAGGAGTAACACTGGAGAGTCACTTGTAGAGAAGGATCAGGTACTAATAATCTACATACATCATATGTCCTAGGAGGAGTAACACTGGAGAGTCACTTGTAGAGAAGGATCAGGTACTAATAATCTACATACATCATATGTCCTAGGAGGAGTAACACTGGAGAGTCACTTGTAGAGAAGGATCAGGTACTAATAATCTACATACATCATATGTCCTAGGAGGAGTAACACTGGAGAGTCACTTGTAGAGAAGGATCAGGTACTAATAATCTACATACATCATATGTCCTAGGAGGAGTAACACTGGAGAGTCACTTGTAGAGAAGGATCAGGTACTAATAATCTACATACATCATATGTCCTAGGAGGAGTAACACTGGAGAGTCACTTGTAGAGAAGGATCAGGTACTAATAATCTACATACATCATATGTCCTAGGAGGAGTAACACTGGAGAGTCACTTGTAGAGAAGGATCAGGTACTAATAATCTACATACATCATATGTCCTAGGAGGAGTAACACTGGAGAGTCACTTGTAGAGAAGGATCAGGTACTAATAATCTACATACATCATATGTCCTAGGAGGAGTAACACTGGAGAGTCACTTGTAGAGAAGGATCAGATACTAATAATCTATATACATCATATGTCCTAGGGGGAGTAACCCTGGAGAGTCACTTGTAGAGAAGGATCAGGTACTAATAATCTACATACATCATATGTCCTAGAAGGAGTAACACTGGAGAGTCACTTGTAGAGAAGGATCAGGTACTAATAATCTACATACATCATATGTCATAGGAGGAGTAACCCTGGAGAGTCACTTGTAGAGAAGGATCAGGTACTAATAATATACATACATCATATGTCCTAGGAGGAGTAACACTGGAGAGTCACTTGTAGAGAAGGATCAGGTACTAATAATCTACATACATCATATGTCCTAGGGGGAGTAACACTGGAGAGTCACTTGTAGAGAAGGATCAGGTACTAATAATCTACATACATCATATGTCCTAGGAGGAGTAACACTGGAGAGTCACTTGTAGAGAAGGATCAGGTACTAATAATCTACATACATCATATGTCCTAGGGGGAGTAACACTGGAGAGTCACTTGTAGAGAAGGATCAGGTACTAATAATCTACATACATCATATGTCCTAGGAGGAGTAACACTGGAGAGTCACTTGTAGAGAAGGATCAGGTACTAATAATCTACATACATCATATGTCCTAGGAGGAGTAACACTGGAGAGTCACTTGTAGAGAAGGATCAGATACTAATAATCTATATACATCATATGTCCTAGGGGGAGTAACACTGGAGAGTCACTTGTAGAGAAGGATCAGGTACTAATAATCTACATACATCATATGTCCTAGGGGGAGTAACACTGGAGAGTCACTTGTAGAGACTTTTGAGAGAAAATGCTCTCAAAGGACAAGGGGGCGCTGCCTCCGACTGGAGAAGAAAAAGTTCAGTCTCCACAGACATCAAAGCTTCTTTACTGTAAGAGCTGTAAATCTTTGGAATAGACACCTCCGGACATGGTCATAGCAGGAATAGGGGACTGGTTTATACAAGGATTCTTTACTGTAAGAGCTGGGAATCTGTGGAGTAGTCACCTCAGGACGTGGTCACAGCAGGAATAGTGGAAGGGTTTATACAAGGACTCTTTACTGTAAGAGCTGTGAATCTGTGGAGTAGTCACCTCAGGACGTGGTCAAAGCAGGAACAGGGGACAGGTTCATACAAGGATTCTTTACTGTAAGAGCTGTGAATCTGTGGAGTAGTCACCTCAGGACGTGGTCAAAGCAGGAACAGGGGACGGTTTATACAAGGATTCTTTACTGTAAGAGCTGTGAATCTGTGGAATAGACACCTCAGGACGTGGTCAAAGCAGAAACAGGAGGCAGGTTTATACAAGGGTTCTTTACTGTAAGAGCTGTGAATGTGTGGGGCAGTCACCACTGGACGTGGTCAAAGCAGAAACAGGAGGCAGGTTTATACAAGGATTCTTTACTGTAAGAGCTGTGAATCTGTGGAATAGACACCTCAGGACGTGGTCACAGGAGGAACAGGGGGCGGGTTTATACAAGGATTCTTTACTGTAAGAGCTGTGAATCTGTGTAATAGACACCTCTGGATGTGGTCACAGCAGGAACAGGAGGCAGGTTCATACAAGGGTTCTTTACTGTAAGAGCTGTGAATGTGTGGGGCAGTCACCACTGGACGTGGTCACAGGAGGAACAGGAGGCAGGTTTATACAAGGATTCTTTACTGTAAGAGCTGTGAATATGTGGAGCAGTCACCTCCGGACGTGGTCACAGGAGGAACAGGAGGCAGGTTCATACAAGGGTTCTTTACTGTAAGAGCTGTGAATCTGTGGAATAGACACCTCAGGACGTGGTCACAGGAGGAACAGGGGGAGGGTTTATACAAGGATTCTTTACTGTAAGAGCTGTGAATCAGTGAAATAGTCATCCCTGGACGTGGTCACAGCAGGAACAGGAGGCAGGTTCATACAAGGGTTCTTTACTGTAAGAGCTGTGAATGTGTGGGGCAGTCACCATTGGACGTGGTCAAAGCAGTAACGTATACATAGGGTTTAGATGAATTCTTAAAAGTAAATGACATTAATGCTTATGAAGATGTGCAGAAATCTGACATGCCTCTAGACTGCCAAGACTTTTTCAGTTTGTCTCCCTCATTATGGTGGCTGTTCTCTATGCTTCCTGTAAGAAGGTCAGAAGGTGGAAGAGAAGGGACTGTTTGTGGTGCTGCTGGGAAGGTGCTCATCCAAAGAAGTGAAGCTAAGACGAGGGACAAATAAATACTACCATGAAGTACAAAATTCTCAGCATTATTTTCCCCTGACAACCCCTCCCCCACTGACAGCAGCATTGTCCCCATTTAAATGTCTCACCTCTGGACAGGAGCAATCAGGCTGAAGTTGAAGGGAGAGAGGCTTCTGCTAGAAGGTAGAACAGAGTGGGTGAAAGGAGGTGTGATATCACAGGTCATATGGTAAGAGGTATAATTCAGTATATAAGGATATATAGTATATACAGCAGTGAACTGATATGTGAGGCATGTTGTCTCTGGCAGCCATCTTGTTTTCTCATCATTAAAGTGAAGAAATATCTTGGTTAGGGAATATTTCTGATGTTCTTTGGTTAATAATATAGAGATTCTAAGTCAGTGATATAAAGGGTGATGATGTGATGGTCGGCCAGGAGAAATGCACTTGGCTATTAGCATATTTCTGATTATGTTCGATCCTTGGTGTGGGACAGGTGATACATGAAGGGGACACTTTTGGTTTTATAGCTTATATGGCTCCTTGGAAAGAAAAATGGAGATTGGTACTAAAATTGTAGAGGATTAATGGAAGGCCCAAGGAATAAATTGTTTCCACATGAAGTTTTCGTGAGAAGGAGCTTTTGTCCAATTAGAAGTTGTTGTAGGTGTAACTTCTGTTTCTGTTGTCCCAGGCCCCGAATGTCCTGCCTGCCAGCTAAATACGACTGTAAGTCCTCAGGATGGATACAATTGAATCTAAGGCATTGCCAGAGATGAAGGACCTGTGGTGACATCACAGGTCATGTGATCAGGGCAGTAGCTGAGAAGGACCAGCGATGATGTCACCATCATGTGACCAGTCCAAGAGAGGACAGCTATGAAATGAATTCTAGGGGAAGAAGCCCTGCTAAGGTCTGTACATGAGAAGAGGTAAGTGAAGAGGTGGATTACTCAGTGTGAGAGGCAGAGTAATGCTGGGAGTTGTAGTTATTTAACTGGGACTGTATGTTAGGGCTGAGAAGAGGGATGTTATTTACATAGGACTGAATGTTCAGGGGTGATGCTATTTACATGGGACTGTGTGTTGGAGGGAGCTATGGGAGGGGAGTGATGTTATTTACATGGGACTGTATGTTGGAAGGGCTGAAGGGAGGGGAGTGATGTTATTTACATGGGACTGTATGTTGGAGGGGCTGAAGGGAGGGGAGTGATGTTATTTACATGGGACTGTATGTTGGAGGGGCTGAAGGGAGGGGAGTGATGTTATTTACATGGGACTGTATGTTGGATGTGCCAAAGGGAGGGGAGTGATGTTATTTACAGGGAACTGTATGTTGGAGGGGCCGAAGGGAGGGGAGTGATGTTATTTACATGGGACTGTATGTTGGAGGGGCCGAAAGGGAGGGGAGTGATGTTATTTACATGGGACTGTATGTTGGAGGGGCCGAAAGGGAGGGGAGTGATGTTATTTACAGGGGACTGTATGTTGGAGGGGCCGAAGGGAGGGGAGTGATGTTATTTACAGGGGACTGTATGTTGGAGGGGCCGAAGGGAGGGGAGTGATGTTATTTACAGGGGACTGTATGTTGGAGGTGGCTATGTGAGGGAGTGATGTTATTTACACAGGACTGTATGTTGGAGGGGCCAAAGGGAGGGGAGTGATGTTATTTACATGGGACTGTATGTTGGAGGGGCCGAAGGGAGGGGAGTGATGTTATTTACATGGGACTGTATGTTGGAGGGGCCGAAGGGAGGGGAATGATGTTATTTACAGGGGACTGTATGTTGGAGGTGGCTATGTGAGTGAGTGATGTTATTTACACAGGACTGTATGTTGATGGCTAATGTGGGAGGGGGATGATATTTACACGGGACTGAATTTTGGAGGGGTTGCTGGAGAAAATGATGTCAGTTACATGGGACTGAACATTGGAGGGAGCTGTGGGACGGGGTGAGGTTATTTACATGGGACTGCATGTTGAAGGTGGCTGGGGAGGGAGTGATGTTATTTACATGGGACTGTATGCTTGAGAGGTGGACTGGAGTGATGTTATTTACATGGGACTCTATGGGTGAGGGAGGGAAAATAATTTTATTTACATGGGACTGTATGGTGGAAGGGCTGAGGAATCATCATTGCTGAGGGCACTAAAGGGAGAAATATACCTACAGGGGGCATTATAACAGTAGGGGACAGTATAAATACAGGGGGCACTGTAGGGGAAATCATTATAACACTAGGGGGCTATATAAATACTGGGGGCACTGGGGGGTATTATAAATCCAGGGGACATTATAGGCATTATTATTACTATTGGGGACTCTATAGGAAGGACTTATAGATCCGCCTTATTTCTACTAAGAGCACAATGGGGGATCTTGTTACCACTGCCGGGTCTGTAGAGAGTTTTATTACCACTGGGGGAACAATAGGGGGACTTATTACTACTGAGGGGTTTGTAGGAAGCTTTATTACCACTGGGGGAACAGTGGGATGGCCTTATTGCTACTGGGGGCTCTGTGAGGGCATTCTACTAATGGGGGTTCTTAGGGAGCTCTATGACTGTTGGGGGCACTGAAGGGGGCAGTATTACTAATGAGGGCACTCTAGAAGGGAATTGATATTGGTGGGACTATGAGGAGCACTATTACTATGGGGAGCACTATTACTATGGGGGGAGGCACTATTATTTCTTCAGGTTAGTATTTGCGGGTATTGGGGGGCACAGCAAGCAGCAGGATAACACTGTGGGGCTCCAAGTTGGGGAATGAGGATAGAAAAGTGAGGAACCTAAGATGTCCATGTGTCACACTCTGCAGAGATGAGGCTGAGAGAAGATGTCCGGACCGAAATGGAGAACATGATGACACAGAAGATCTACATCAGAGGAGACGTCGCCTGGAGGCCCTGGATGTGAAAGGTAGGTGCTGCTGCAGAACGGGGGAGGGTGGTCAACTTAGAGAATTGGGCCATATGCATTGGGGATTGGGCCCCGGATCTTTTGAGACCCTAGCAACGCCCCTCTTACAGGACCTGTGATGACATCATCAGAGATTCTTTAGCTTTCTCCACTGATGACTAGGACTCTGGATGGGGACTAGGACTCTGGATGGGGACTAGGACTCTGGATGGGAGCTGGACAGGAGCCTATATTGAATGTAATTAGGAATTATTCCTTTTGTACTCTGTGGGCCCCCCATTCACCACGGGCCCCATAGGAGTTTGGTTGTTCTGTCACCATGGTGATAGGCTGTTGTACCCTCCACAACCTTGAATCTGGTGGCAATTCCCTCTCAGTCAGAGTCCTGCAGATTTGCTCATCTTTTTTTATTCTAGATGCCTCCCTCTGTAAGAGTAAGGCAGGGAGGTTGATTAGCTGCATGTATCTCCTTTGCTGAGGTGCTATGAGCTCGAGGACTATCTTGGATGTTTTCATGAGAAGTTGCAGACTCTTCAGCCCTGCTTTTCTGCTTCTTCTTCTGGTTGTCTTCACTGCTGCTGGGATTGGGCCCTATTTGTGCTGTTTTACAAGGGCTTGTGCTGGAGCTGTAATGCTGAGCGGCCATTCAGAAGCATAGCCATCCTCGAAGCTCTGCCCTGGCATCAGAGGTTGAAGCATGCAGAGGAGGACTTAGTATTTCCCAGAGCAACACATACAACTGCAGTGGATCAGTTTTCAGATTTACATCCTGCCCGTTGTCCTGTCACACGTCCCCTGTCAGCCTTCATTACACAATACCTGCAGGCTTCACAAGAACACAGGAGGACCTATCTAATCCACCATGATGGGAGACGTGGGTGCTGTATCGCTGGCAGCTCTGGGATTGACAGCTTGTATTTCATTGAATCTCTCTGTGGTCCTCATTTATCTGAAGGACTGGATGAGCGGTCAGAGGTTGTCTGCACTGGACCAGATCTTGCTGAGCACCACACTCACCAGTATGACCCTGCAGCTCTCCATATCCTTCGATGCTGTTTTATATTGTGTCCAGATGGATGCTGTTGTCAGTGATTTGGTATATTTGTGCAATGTAGCCTTGTTTTTTTACCTCCTCGAGCTGCACTTTTGGCAGACTGCTCTGCTTTCTCTCTACTATTGTGTAAAGCTTGTCAACGTCTCTCACTGCTTCTTGTCGTGGCTGAAAACTAAAATGTTGACCTCCCCAAACCAGGTTGTGCTGGCATTAGACATCGCCCTGTTCCTCTTGGCTCTGCCTCTCGTTTGGAGCATCCAGATAAGCAACGTCCAAGACATGTCACATAATTCTAGTGTCAGAGGATATGTGGTTTCCATGAACAGCTCCTATGATGTATTCAGCATGACCATTGGTTGTATTGTGCCGTTCACTGTCACCTTCACCTGCATTGTGCTGAGTGTAAGATCCGTCATCAGCCATGTCTGGAGAATCAGACAAAACATCTCTGGATTCAGCTCCTCTCCTCAGATCCGAGCTCATGTCCGAGCCACGACTACAATGCTTCTGAGCGAGGCAGTCAACTTGTCCTTGATCTTGAATGTACTTTTCCTGTTTCAGACCACGGTGATTGTAGGAACAATATTACATTTCATTTTCTGGTTCATTTTCATGGTTCACCCGACGCTCCAGGTCATCCTTCTGATCACCGGAAACTCCAAGCTAAAGAGTCGACTGCAAATAAAATGTTAGAATGAGATTCGGTAATACCAGCAGTAGATGCAGTAGATGCAGATATTTGTGGCCATCATCATCCACAAGACAGTTTCTCCTCTTCTTCATGAACTCGAAGACACGACCTGTCAATGGCTCCTTTACGTGGAAAGCCTGTCATATAGGGAATTCTCCGATCTGCTCATATCTTGAAATGATCAGGTCATTACATAGTTACGTCGTTAATATGGTTGAAAAAGGATGTTAAGTCCATCACGTTCAACCATCTGATAGGTGGGGATGAAGTCTTCAATGTTGAGCGCCTTCTCTTCAGGTCATTGTATAACTTGCATGTACATTGGGTTGTGATGTGAGTTTGTACATAACCAACCAGGAAGAGGAGGCGAAACGAATAGAAAAGAAGCCGAGTTCACCCTTAAAGGGTTTCTGTCACCATTTTTTTCGGTATGAATCAGGCTGACATTAGAGATGTGCTAATGTCACCTGATTCCAAATATATATCTGTTTTATTTACTGGTGCCCCCATTTTTATATAAAATGAACTTTTATTTTATGCTAATAAGGCCTCTAGGTGCAAGGGGCGTTACTCCTGCTCCTAGAGGCTCTGTTGATTGACAGGCCCAGGCAGAGAAGAAACACTCAGTTCACCATAGATTTTAAGGACCTTCAATGATGTCATGACCATGTGATCAGTCACATGGTTTAGGAGGAGATAGGCTGTTTGTGTGATCCTAACCATGTGACTGATCACATGGTCATGACATCATTGAAGGTCCTTAAAATCTATGGTGAACTGAGTGTTTCTTCTCTGCCTGGGCCTGTCAATCAACAGAGCCTCTAGGAGCAGGAGTAACGCCCCTTGCACCTAGAGGCCTTATTAGCATAAAATAAAAGTTCATTTTATATAAAAATGGGGGCACCAGTAAATAAAACAGATATATATTTGGAATCAGGTGACATTAGCACATCTCTAATGTCAGCCTGATTCATACCGAAAAAACTGCTGACAGAAACCCTTTAATCATTGAGAGAAAGGATGAAAAAAACAAAAACCTCTATAAGACAAGTTCTCAAATCAGCATTAGTATCTCCATTATCATCGACAGCATTAATCATCATCATACATCATTCCTTATCACCACCATCATCCTCATTTATCTTATCATCATCATCATCATCATCATCATCATCATCATCACATCCTCTGTAAAGTCTAGTATAAGGCAAGCTCTGCAGATGAAGAGAATGCTTGGCTTTTCCTCTTCTAGATCTGGCCTCTCTGCTCGTACCAAGTCATTAGCTGATTAGTCATTTGAGATATTTCTTAAGCAAAGCAGAACTAGAAGCAGAGCCTGTAGACATTTGCATCTCTGACCCAGGGCATCTTCACATCAGTTTGTGTCGATCTCCAACCAACTGCACAGCCTGGTCTCCTTTGTAAAGCATGGATGGTCAGTGGTTGAGCGCCATGTTCTATCTGGTTGTTAGCTGGATATCTGGGACCGTTCTCAATTCCTTTGTTGTCATAATTTACATCCAGGACTGGAGGCAACGCAGAAGTGTTGTCATTTGTGATCAGATTACGACCATCATGTCCCTTATCAATGTGCTTCTGCAGTTCACCCTCACCATGGATGGGATGTTCCTGCTGTTTGGACTCTATCCACTGCTCCCTAAGGAGTTCTACTTATGTGTTCTTATCTTTATCTTCTTCCTCATTGACGTTGGCTTCTGGCACACCACTTGGCTCGCCATCTCTTACTTCATAAGACTTGTTAGTGTCTCTCATCGGTTCTTTGTTTGGCTGAAATCAAGTTTTCCATCCTCAGCCTTCCCTTTACTTCTCGGCTCTTCCGTGGGCTCGTTCTTCATTAATATTCCATTTTTATTTACAACTCATGTCACACTACAGGAATTTGTCACCAACAAGTCATATGTGGCCTGGTATTCTCCAGAACTTCATCCATCCTGCATCCTCATTCACATTGTATTTGGCTGCTGTCTACCTCTGATCGTGACTGTCATCTGCATTGGCTTCAGTCTAAAGTCTATTTTGGGTCATGTTTGGAAGATGAGACAGAATTCCCATCAGTACAGCTTCTCTCCTCAGCTCCAGGCTCTTCTTCAAGCAGCTAAGACAATGATTCTTCGAGTGCTCTTAGAGCTGGCCTTCAATATTATCATGACTGGCATCATATCTACATCATTCACCATTCCAAAGTCAACAAGCGTCACCTTCTGGTATCTGGTGATGAGTTTTCCCACAGCGCAGTGCGTTATATTAATAATTGGAAGCCACAGAATAAAAAGCAGACTCCAAAGACACAGAGAACCTTCTTCATTGTGAAATAGAAGATGCCCGACCTCCAGAGATGGTAGAAAGTTATATGATGTCTTCATGAAGGAACATGAAATAACTTCTTGTCCACATAGACATAAACTGTAGATTAATAAACATGTGAATCCCCGTAAGCTTTAATATTGATCGAATGGATCCTGAAGGAGGATGTGTGTGGCCGGATATACAACCCCTGGCAAAAATTATGGAATCACCAGTCTCTGAGGTTGTTCCTTCAGATGTTTAATTTTGTTGAAAAAAAAACAAATCACAGACATGACAAAAAACTAAAGGCATTTCAAATGGCAACTTTCTGGATTTAAGAAATATTAAAGAAATCAAGAAAAATAATTGTGGTCGCCAGTAACAGTTACATTTTTAGAACAAGCACAGGGAATAAATTATGGAATCACTCAGTTCTGAGGAGAATAATATGGAATCATGAAAAACAAACAAAATAACCCTCCGACACATGACTAGGACTTTGTTCACCACCTCCGGCTCTTATAACTGCTCGCAGTCTCTGAGGCACTGACTTAATGAGTGACAAGCAGGACTCTTCATCAGTCTGGCTCCAGCTTTCTCTGATTGCTGTTGCAGGTTGGAGCCTTGTCATGGACCATTTTCTTTAACTTCCACCACAGGTTTTCAATTGGATTGAGATCCGGACTGTTTGCCGGCCATGACATTGACCTTATGTGTCTTTCTTCAGGGAATGTTTTCACAGTTTTTGCTCTATGACAAGATGCATTATCATCAGCCCGAAAACATCCTTTCGATAGAAGGGATAAGAAAAGTGTCCAGAATGTCAGTGTGAACCTGAGCATTTACTGAAGATGTGATGACTTTTACCTGACGTGCAGCCCCAGGTCATCCATGTTTTCTTCAGACAGTCGTCTGCATAAATCTCTTTGGAACGGCACCAAAGACAAGTTCCATCATCATCACCTTGTAGACTGGAGATTCATCAGTGATCATGACTCCTCCAGTCATCCACAGTCCAGTTTTCTCTTTAGGTGTTAGTGATGGTTCTTTTAGCTTTTCTGTATGTAAATCCCGTTTCCGTTAGGCGGTTTCTTACAGTTCGGTCACAGACGTTGACTCCAGTTTCCTCCCTTTTGTTCCTCATTGGTTTTGTTGTACGTTTTCTGTTTTCCAGGCTTATTGCTTTAGGTTTTCTGTCTGGAGGCTTTGATGTCTTCCTTGCTCTACCAGTATGCTTGTCTTTAACCACCTTCCCATGTTGTTTGTACTTGGTCCAGGTCTTAGACACAGCTGACTGTGAACAGCCGACATCTTGTGCAGCACTGCCTGATTTACCCTCTATAAGGAGAAGGATAATCCTCTCCACTGACCTCTCTGGTGTTGGGGCCATGATTCCTGTCCGTCCACTTGTTGCTCTCCAAGGTGTGATCGCTCCTTATTACCTGGATACTAACCAGCAGATTTCATCTGATGCAGGTTTATTGTTTGTAATGAAAATTTGCAGGGAGATTCCATCATTTTTTCCTCAGAATTGAGTGATTCCATCATTTATTCCCGGTGCTTGTTCTAAAGATGTTACCGGCGACCACAATTATTTTTCTTGATTTCTTTTAGTATTTCTTAAAGCCAGAAAGTTACCATTTGAAATGCCTTTAGTTGTAGTCATGTCTGTGAAAAATTAAACAACTGAATGAACATCCTCAGAAATTTTTGCCAGGGGTTGTAGAAGTTTCTGCGTCATATTTAAAGGAAAGTCTCGTTGTCTTACCATAAACTTTAAAGGCATCAAATATGTAAGAACCAGAATTCGAAAGTCGCATAACAAAATCCAGAAAGGTGTGGAAATTCACTTTAGGAAAATGAGACAAGGGATATAAGTCTTAACAGAAGACATGAGACCCTCTTACCTTGTGTGAGTTCTTCTGTGAGGAGTCTTCTTCTTCCTCCAGTTACTCTAATGATCATATAGAAGATTGCCTTCTCGCCTAGCTATAAATATGGCAATGAGGTCTATGATCAGTGAAGGGTCATGAGTTATTATGTTTTTTGATCCATGTTCCAGAATCTCTAGAATATGATAGAGCTTCCATTATGTCATCTTCCTAATCCAGAAATCCAGCATTTATCCATGAAGAGATGATGTTTAGCATCCACCCTGTGACCTCAGCCCCATGTAAGCCCTTTCTTCACATCCCGAGTTCTGGAATCTTCTAGTCCTGGAAATCAATAACCTTAATTGTTGTACTTGTCTTAAAGGGGTTTCCATTTTTTTATATTGAATTTATGTAATTGACCAACACAAAGTAACAAGTGTGTGTGAAGTCAGAAGAAGGTTATACATGTTTTTTAAAAATCTTAATAAATAAAAATCTGGAAAGTGTGGCGTGCATTTGTATTCAGCAAGTTCAGGAAAATGCGCAGTGTTAGTTTTCCACCACACATAGCGTTTTGCATTTAGGTAAATAAAACTTTGGTTTTCCTCTTATCACTCTTCCTTAAAGGACAGATTTGTGGAGGACACGACTAATAGTTGTCCTGTGGACAGTTTCTCCCACCTACGCTGTGGATCTCTGCAGCTCCTCCTCTTGGCTGCTTCTCTAATTACTGTGGATCTCTAATTACTGTGCTTCTCTAATTACTGTGGATCTCTGCAGCTCCTCCTCTTGGCTGCTTCTCTAATTACTGCTCTCCTTGTCAGTTCAGGTGGACGGCCATGTCTTTGTAGGTTTGCAGTGCATGTGCCATACTCCTTCCATTGTTGGATGATGGATTGAACAGTGCTCCGTGAGATGTTCAGAGCTTGAGATATTTTTTAGAACCTAACCCTGCTTTAAACTTCTCCATAACTTTATCCCTGACCTGTCTGGTGGGTTCCTTGGTTTTCATGATGCTGCTTGATCCCTAATTTTCTCTAATAGTGATGAGCAGACCGGTGGATGTTAGGGTTTGACGGGTATGGCCGAACTTTGTGACCCCGGACACCGAATCTCATTGAAGTCAATAGGGACCCGAACTTTGGGGCTTAAAAATGGCTGTAAAAAAGTAATGGAAAGGGCTAGAGGGATGCAAAAGGATCCAAAATGGGGGTAAGAGCAGGGCAATTACCCTGCAGAGAAACGTGGATAGGGAAATGACCTAAAATGACATAAAGTACATAAAAATAAAAAAAATTATAATCTACAACCAAGAGGCAGATGTGGCAGTGTAGGTGGAGGAAGCCAACACTGTTTTTATTTGGGGGGGGGGTTCTTTAATCGTTTTTTTATTCTGCCAGGTGGTGGAGGTCCAAGTGGAGGAGGCAGACATGGCGGTTCATGTGGAAGAGGCGAAGGAGTTGGACATGGCGGTGTAGGTGGACGAGGCGGAGGAGGTAGCCAACAATTTATTTTTTTCTTTTTAACTTTGCTTTTTATTTGTTTTTTATTTTTTTGTACTTTTTTTTTTTTCAAAACATTGGGAAATGGCAAAGAGAACACGTAAACTGCAATGGAGTATAACAGTGGCTGTGTGCAGCCGGTATACCTTTCTACTCTGGCCAAGGAACAGACAAGTCCTGTGGGATCAATGTCTGGTTTAACGACAAGCTGTCCTCAGAGGAGGTGTATTGTCTGTGTTCTCTGTATCCCCCAGCCATGCTCCAGTGATGCCCGTGAGCTGATTTGGGTGCCACCCTGCTGTGAACGTGGATCCTTCTCGTCATCCTCCTCACCCTCCAAAACTGTGCTCTGGCTGGACAGTTGGGTACCTGGCCGCTGTTGGTGCAGGAACCTACCCTCAGAGCCACCTGTGGATGACTGGCCTGATAACCATAGGAACGATTCCTCCTCCTATCCTCCTGTGTCACATCTTCTTCCATCAGCGCCTGAAACGTTTTTTTCAAGGAGACATGAGATGAGCAGCACCAACCACTCATCAGTCTGTTCTTCCATGCCCATCCACAGCTCCTGCACGATGTGGGGTCTTTTGCCCCAAACATATGAGTTTCAGAACAGCCTGCTGTCATTTCCCCCTGGTTCTGCTGCATTTGGTGATGCAGGTGTTGTGCTGATGTGATGAGGAGGAACAGGAGGAGGCAACAGGAGACACAGAGAAAGGTCCAGCAATCCTCGGTGGCAGCTTTCCACCTCAGGCCCAGCCACCACTACATTTATTCAGTGGGCAGTTAGGGAGATATAACGTCCCTGCCCATTCTTACTGGTCCACGTACCGCAGGGACGCCCCATCTGGAAAAGTAGTGGCAGCTGGGAACCACGTACCATGGGACAGCCGCCATCATTAAGTTTTTAAACCTGTCCATTTCCACCAAATGGAATGGCAGCATTTCAAAGGCCAGGAAATTGGAAATGCTGCCATTTAGGGCCAGAGCTTGCGGGTGGGTAGGGGGTACTTCCTCTTTTTCTCCAGTTTTTGGGGGATGGACAGCTGAATGCTTCCACGGGACATTGTCAAGATGCTCGGAGACACTGCTGCTGGTGGTGGTGTTGCTGTCACATCCTCACTTTGAGGGGTGCCAGGTCGGCCTGTCACTCCAGAAGGGAAAGAAGAGGCCGAGACTGCAGCAGAAGAGGGAGCAGGAGGAGCCTGAGATCTTTTGTGGTTCTTGAGGTGTCTACTCCACTGCAGCTCACACTTTGCAGTTAGATGCATGGTCATGCAGGTGGTGCTCAGGTTTAGAACATTTATGCCTCGCTTCAGGTTTTGACTGCACGGTGTGCAAACCACCCGTGTCTTGTCATCAGCACACTGCCTGAAGAACTGCCATGCCACTCTGCTGTGCGGCTGGTGCTGCGTGACCCACACGTCTTCCTCCAACCTCATCATCCTTCCCATCATCTTCGACTCTCTCCTCACCCCTGCCCTCCTGGCCGGTCTGCACACTGCAGAAAGCCATAGCAGTTGACACCTGTGTTTTGACATCAGAGACATGCTGTGGTCGTCCTCCCATGTCCACATCCTGAAACATAAGTGGTTCGGCATCAGTGCACTCAATCTCTTCCACTTCTGGGGCAGGGCTTCACGGAAACCCCACCAGGAGAGTCATCAAAAAGCATAAGTGACTGCAGCATGACTTGGGGCTCAGACTGCTTGGCTGATGTGCAAGGGGTTGAGGTGTAAGACGGATGCCCGTGGGCCGCCAATACCAACTCTGCACTTTTAACAGGGAACCAGATTGCAGACAATGTGAAGGAACTGGAGGCACTCAGAGCCATCCAATCTACTACTGCCTCTACTTGTTCTGTCCTCACCATTGTTAGAGTGGTATTCGGGCCTACAAAATGACCAAGAACCTCCTATCGCTTGTGTGCACTAGAGGAAGGTCTTTCCTTTGGGCGCGTAGCTGGCACAGATCAACCACATCCTCTCCCTGCAACAGAAGCTCCACCAACACCAGCAGCACCACGACCACGGCCACATCCCCTAGTTGATGCTCCTCTCATTTTTTTACAGTCACCCATCAAATTGACAGACAAACAACTGTATTTCTGTGTCATCAGTGCAGAAGAGAAACATCAGAGAACAAACACCCTGCAAACATTACTGGAAGAGCACAGGTTGGTGGTGGCAACCTTATGTCTGGAGAAGGTTTTCCTTCCATTCTCTGGGCCACTCATCATGTGGAAGGCACTCTCAGCTGATCTGGGTATGAGTTCTTCCTGGCAGATCACGTACACCCATACATGCTGATTATCTTCCCTGGGGCAGATGGAATCTTCCAGAAAGGCAATGCGACATGTTACATGGCTAGAAATGTCTGACAATAGTTGGAAGAGTATGTTGAAGACTTCTAAGTACTTCCCTGGCCCCCTAATTCCCCAGACTTGAACCCAGTTGAGCACTTGTTAGACCACCTTGATGGTCATGTTCGCACTGTGGATTACCCCCCACACACCCTCCAGCAGTCAGTATGGCTTCAGATACCTGTGACAACCTTCCAGGACCTTATTGAATCCCTCCGAAGCCGTCTAGCTGCTCTCCATGCTGCACACGGCGGTTACTCTGAAGATTAGCTGAAGTTCATAATAATGTGACTCGATTGTGTGTAGTGTAAGTAAGAAAAGCAAGAAGGGAATCCTGGGGTGACTCGTGTTAGGATAATAGGAGGCAAATCAGAAATGAATATCTGTTTACATAGTCAAATCCAGACGTAGATGTTTTTGTAGCAGAAGGTAATAGAGAAGGTGTCCTTCTGTGACCCCCGATGCTTGATCTTTATAGATGTAAATGATAAGACTATAAAACCAACAGGTGTCGGATGAAGAAAGGCAAATAAGGCAGAAGCCGGGATGAAGCATAAACCATCATCAGTGGAGACGTCTTCTGTCCTCTTCATGTAGAGTCTCGACTGTTTTACTGACTGATTCGGTTCACAAGTAAGAATTTCCTTTCATACAGTTGTAGGACAATGATGACAGCTCTGGGGGTCTTCTGGTTGATCCTCCTAATTCTCACTGGGATGTCTGGGACCTTCCTAAACTCATTGGTTGTGGTCATGTGTTTTGGCCTCTGGAGGAGGATGAGTGATTTGTGTAATTACAATGGCATCCTGCTGATTATTGGCCTGGTAAACCTCTTCTACCAATGGTCCCTGACACTCGATAATGTCTTCAAGTATTCTTACATCTATGAAATGTTTGACAAGAAATTGTGCCTCTGTCTCTTCTACCTCCAGTTCACACTGGTTGGAGTCAGTCTGTGGAACACCACCTGGCTGTCCATATTTTACTGCGTCAGGCTAATTAACTCCTTCCACTGGCTGTTCCTCCAGGTAAAGGAGAAGTTCTTGTCCTTTTTTCCTCAGCTGATGGTGGGTTCAGTGCTATGGTCAGCATTTATTACCATGCCGCTGTTCTGGGCGACTTCTATGGACATCTCTCAAAATCAAACCGAAAAACCAAACGTCTGCCGTTATAACGTGAATGTTTATTACATCATCCTCAGGCCAACACTTGTATTTTGCATTCCCGTCCCTCTGACTTGTCTCTCCATTGGGCTCAGTGTCAGCACTTTGGTGAGACACATCAACAAGATGCGCAAATCCCACATCACGTCTCCCCAGCTCCAAGGACATTTCCAAGCCGTCAAGGTAATGGTCACACGGGTGTACTTAGAAATGTCCTTCTTTATTGTTATAGTAATCCGAACATGTACTCTGAAGTCAAACTCTATCATTGAAGGCATCTACTGGGCCAACATCCTCCTCTACCCAACTTCTCAAGCTCTCATTTTAATCTTTGGAAATCCAAAACTAAAGAGGAAACTATGTGCTTGCCTCACCTCGTGGAAATGCCTGGAGAATTGGATGTAATTGATCTCTGGAAAATGATATTGGAGACGGCAAGGAGATCCGAGTGCATAAAGCTTTTCCAGTCCATAAGGGGTATTTCTGGATCTTGTTATTGTTCACCTATCTTAAGGACCGGCAATCCATTTCTGAAGGGTAGGTGTCCAACATCTCCACCGACTGTTTTGGTGTAGCTCTGGTGTCAGTCAGTGCCGGAAATCCAATCTTTGCTCATTGTGTAATGGACAGAGCTGATAACTGAAGTGAAAGGTGACCGGCATTGTCCACTACACAATGAGCAGACCCTGCATTTTTACCGCTGACTTCCAGGTCTACACTGAAACAGCCAATAAAGGGGGAGTGGAGTATTGGACCCCTGCCGATCAGAACCAGAAATCAGATAACCATTACTAAAAAACATACTGTCTTCTACTGCTCATCTCATCGGTAGCTTAGTCTTGGTCCCATTCATTTTAGAATATTCTGGATAACTACTCCTCACAATTCAACTTAATACCAAAACATGTCTGGACCATTACTTACATCATCTTCAGCTTTGTATTCTGCTTCTCTATGACTTTATTACGGCACATCTGGGGCACGGTGACTTCCAGATATCATCTGCTCAGCTGCAATGACATTACCAAGTGGTTAGGACTTTGGTCCAACATGCTTAGAAATCCCCTTTGTTCTTATAACATGAGCAGAATGGTAGCTTAGTTGTTAGTAGTAGCTCAGTGGTTAGTCATGACTCAGTGGCTAGTGGTGACTCGGTGGTTAGTGGTGACTCGATGGTTAGTGGTGGCTCTGTGGTTAGTGGTGGCTCTGTGGTTAGTGGTGACTCGATGGTTAGTGGTGACTCGGTGGTTAGTGGTGACTCGGTGGTTAGTGGTGGCTCTGTGGTTAGTGGTGGATCTGTGGTTAGTGGTGGCTCTGTGGTTAGTGGTGGCTCTGTGGTTAGTGGTGACTCGGTGGTTAGTGGTGACTCGGTGGTTAGTGGTGGCTCTGTGGTTAGTGGTGACTCGGTGGTTAGTGGTGGCTCTGTGGTTAGTGGTGACTCGGTGGTTAGTGGTGGCTCTGTGGTTAGTAGAAGACAACAAAGTCTGTACAATATCAGAAAAAACTTCCATGCAGCTTCCATCGTTCAGGAAAGAAAATATATGCGGTGGACTTGTGCACTTGGGGCATCTTACTCATCATAAGTTCAGGACATTTAGAAAAGCATTGAGGATGTAATTGTCTGGTGAGGCTTCGGGTAAAGTCAGGCTTTAGCCTTGATATCCACCTGCCTGCAGACTCTGTTTCCTTCCATGGAGGGCCTGCCTCACAGCCATAGTTTTCACCGGGACAGGTTGGACAGGTGATGGGACAATTTCTTGATGTGACCACATTAGAAAACCTTAAAATTTCAAAAAATTATACAACTTGAAAAGTTATTCAGAATGTTTGGTTATTTAATGAGTTCACATGAAGACAACCCAAGAGTGGACGGGACCTTCTAGAATCAGCAACAATTATGGACAAATAACACTGGATGTAGAACCTGAGAACGGCTGAGCAGACGGCTCGTGCTTGAACTGCATTGAGTGGACCAGTCCTGTCCTCCATCCTGTGGCATATACCATACATTAGTGGTTGAAGTTGGAGTCTCTGATCATTTGGACTTCATTATTCAGACCTGTAAATGGATTGTCTGTTAGATCTTGTCCATTGTTATTTGATAGAATGTATGTAATGTTTGTGAGAGGTAATGTCCCACTTATTTAATAAAATCTTTATGACCTGAAAATGACAGAAGAGACTTGTTTGAAATGTTTGTGGAAGAGAGTTAACTATTGTCCGCCATTCACAGTTCCTGCTGAATGAATATAGAAGGTCCTTCTATCTTCATTCAGCAGGACCTGTGATGACGTCACCACGTTTACCACATGGTGAGTGCAGTGACGTCATCGCAGGTCCTTTTGCAGGTCCTGCAGAAAGAAGAAAGAAGAGGATACCGCTGCGCGATCAAGTGGATGAGGTGAGTTTTTTTTATTATTATTTTTAACCCCTGAATGGCCATTTTATATATCATTCTGTCTTTAGAATGCTATTATTTAACATTAACCATGTTATAACAGAAAATAATAAAGTAAAGTTCGGGTCCCCATTGACTTTAATGGGATCCCGGTTCGGAGTGAAGTTTGGGTCCCGAACCCGGCGAACCAGAACTTCCATGGGTTCGTTCATTCCTACTAGGTATATCCATAAAGAGAAGAAAACCTGAGGAGGGGAGGCAACTACCCCATCACCTGACCAGTGGGCCCCATCACCTGACCAGTGGGGAATACACAATGGTGTATACCAGACATTGATCCTAGCTGATGAACGGTTTACCAGGTTACAGTCCAGGAGAGACTGGTACCAGTGTGGTAAGAACTATTGACTACTGCACTGATTCGAGAGATACCAATGTGCACGAGCCCCAAGTCTTGGTGTGTTTATGAATTTAAGTTGTGACTTATCTTACCAAAGATCTGAAGGGACTTCTTCCTAGAGCTTTTACATAGGTGTTCATATGGTACGTCTTTGTTTATACGTGATTTGTATGAGATGAGAATATTTAACACTACGACAGTGATGAAGGACTCCATACTTTCCATAGTTTTATGAAGATTACACAGCAGATAAAATGTCTTATGGAAATCCTCAGTGGACTGACGTCAGCCCAGATACTTGAATCCTGCTATCTGATATTTTGTTGTTCTACTCTAATGTGGTTGACACCGGCTTCGAGTAAATCTATATCTTCAGGATTTGCATCTATCTTCAGCCAGGTGAAGACATTGAGAAGTATCATTATATCAGAGGACCACTCTACATGAATGCTCCTCCATAAACCTCAGGACTCAGAAACCAGTGTCATCTGCTTAAATGCTTTGTTCACTAATTTTAATTTTAAAAAAATAAAAGCCGCTGTCTCTACTTTTATCCCCATAATTTGTTGAATCTGCCAAGAAAATGCTGGTGCCTGTGATTACAGCTGACGGATATGAGGACCGATACCGTCCATCAATAGATCCTTTAAAAATAGGAGGAATTCCTGTTTTGCATATATTCAAACTAAAAAAGGAGGTAAATACAAAAGAAACATTTGCTGGTGGAAATTTGTTAGAGTTTCCAGCCAAACCATCCAGAACAGACGTGGTTGGATCAGTCAATACCTTCATCTTATCAAGGACAGATTGTGAAGTCATCTGCTGCTGATCCTGGGCTCTTGGTGTAACCGCCGCTCCTGACATGGGTTCATCTAATGACGAGGCCTTACTTGTCATCATACTTCTGGAGACAATTTCCGGGTTATTCTCCAGCTTCTCGATCATAGTTTGCCTTTCTGTTAAGGTATTTAAAATAAAAAACATGATGACCTACACCAAGATCCTCATCCCTTTCAAAGTGTCCAACATATGCTACACCGTTATCTTGTCTCTGAACCTTATGGCGACTTTACTGTGGCAGGAGCTCTTCAGCAATGCTTACGTGTACCACATGGTCATGTATATGATCATGTACAGCATTACGTCTAGTCTGTGGCTCGCTGCTGTCCTTTGTGTCTTCTACTTCATGAAGATCATAGTTTCTCGGCCCGGAGTCCTCACAACATTGAAGAGCAGGATTGGTGCCGTTGTCTGCTGGCTGATAATAACTGCAGAAGTCGTGTCACTTGGAGGAAGTTTTCTCTCAATAACTCTTTCCAATTCACAAGTAAACCAGAGGAATTCATCTCTAACTATATCTGAAATGATAGATGAGACCAAAGCTCAGAGTAAAATATTCATGAAAATGATCTTGATGCTTAACTGGCTGCCATTCCTGGTAATTATGATGACAACGTTTGGCAGCGCTTGTTTCCTCAGACTCTACAACCATCAGATTGAGAAGAACATGGCAGGTTTAGGAAACACCCGCGTGAGAGATTATCGAGTGGCCATTCAGACAATGATAGGGCTCCTGGTCTTGTATATGCTCATCTTTGTCTGTATCGTTAGTTTCACTCAGGCTGCATTTGTCTATAGATCCTTGGGTTACTGGATCTGTGTGATCTTCCTTTTCTCATTTCCCACAGTTCTGTCTGCTCTTCTCATCAATGGCAACCCTAAACTGAAGGAAGCCTTTAAACAGATGTTTGCTTTTGGGTTATAAGAATAAAGAATCATACCCAAATCATACTGCACTTCCATGAGCCCCAAACTATGATGCTTCCTCCACAGCCCCAAATGATGATGAACCTCGACAAACCCCAAACCATGATGCTCCCTTCACCAGCCAAAAACCTTAATTCCCTCTCCAGCAGCCCCAAACTATGATGCCTCCTCCACCAGCCACAAACTATGATGTCCCCAAATCATAATGTCCCTCCATGAACCCCAAATTATGATGCTTCCTCCACAGCCCCAAATCATGATTCCTCAACAGCCCTAAACCATGATTCCCCCTCCAACAGCCCCAAAACATGATGCCCCCTCCACCAGCCACAAACTATGACTTCCTCCAGCAGCCCCATTCTCCATGACCCTCAAACTATGTTGCTCCTTCCACCAGCCCCAAATCATAATGCCCCTTCCCCAACCACAAGGCCCCTTTCGCCATGCTCCTCCACCAGCCACACTTTATGATGCCCCTTTCTCAGATTTCACTGAGGGTCACATGACCAGTGATGTCAGCTTCTCTCCCTGCTCTGCTGTTGTTTTGTGCAAAAGCATATAAGAGTCTGTACAGGAGACGTCACTGTGATGGCCACGCCCCCTGAACTGCCATCACTGTGCTGGCCACACCCTCTGCACTACCGGCTGCTGCTGCTCTCTTCCTGGATTCTTTCAGATAAGATTTTAACCCCTTCAGCCAGCACAGACTCAGGCCTTAAGGCTTTACTGTGTAGCTGCAGGCAGTGAGGAGACAGATGCTGGGCACAGGAGCTGACAGACTAGACAAGATCTGTAGAGTATTGCACAAGAACATGAAGGCGGAAGATCTTGTGTGTGTCAGCAGTGTCATTGTACATGCTGCCGAGTATTCCAGCAGGCAGACATGTCACTCAGGGCAGCACTTCTATTCACTCCCTTTGCAGAGTGGGGAGGGGGGGCAGAGATTGTTGTTACTGCAGGTAAACAAAGGCCAGAAGAGAACCAGGGAAATGAGGAAATAGAGATTTTTTTTTGGCCTAAAACTTGCTAAACTTAGTTATATATTGCTGCCCATCAGATTTACAGTGCTATATTTTTTTTCATAACTCCAACTCCTTTAATGGACTTCCTAATCGACTTTTTTGTCATCCTGCCATCAGACTCTGAACAAACAGATATGATCATAGATAGGGTACATAGAAACCCCAAAGCGAAGCAGTCGCCTCCGTCTGCACCTAGAGATGGATTGGTCAGGCTGCATTTTTACCATTTTAATGAAAAAATAATGGCTGCAGCCAGAAATATTACTGATTTACCAGAAAAATATGCTGACATATGTAGACTTGTCAGTTGCTACTCTCAACAGAAGGTGAGAATTATCTGCAGTAATGAAAATTCTGAGAGAAAAAAGTATCCAGTACAAATGGGGGTCAAACTGATAATCTAGAGAAATGGATCATCTCACACTCTGCACTCTCCCCAAGCAGCTTCCAAATCGATGTTCACTTGGTTTCAAATTTCCTCAATGTGGGAAAAGTCACCATCGTCAAGCAAGAAATCTAAAATCCCATATCTTTACGATAAAAAAGGGAACAAACTACTTAATCCTCAGGGAAAAACCAATGCCTTCAGCATGATTCCCAAACCCCACAACCAGATGAAAAAGCTACAATATACAAGATTTTCTGAGTGCTCATTGGAAGAAAAAATAACTTAATGCCTCTATCTCGGCGTAAGAAATTGGATCAGTTATTCAGAAACATAAAATAAATAAATCTCCGGAACCAGATGGACTCTGAAACGAGTTGTATAAAAAAAGAACCACCTCCTTATTCCACATCTAATATTAGTGTTTAACAATGTAATGGACACAGGTAACATACCGCGGGAAATGCTTCATGCTTTAATTGTCACCCTCCAGGGAAATACCAGACAAAGCAGAACATTTCCATCCAAAATCCCTCCTAAATGGAGATCTGAGAATCTACTCCAAAATATTGGTTAATAGATTATTAAACATCCTCCCAAGATCAGGTGGGCTTTATAAAGCACAGACAAACAATTGATGGCACCAGAAGATTTGTAGATCTAATTCACTATGTGGAACAGACTAGAACGCCTTCTCCGCTCCTATCTTTGGATGCAGAGAAGGCGTTCGATAGAGTCCACTGGGGTTATTTGAAAGACGTGCTTTGTAAATTTGGAATGAATGGCCCCTTCCTTTCTTCAGTGATCTAAATGTTAATAATCCCCAAAATACTATATATGCTTAGAAATGTCCCGATTCTCCTATCTAACGCATTTTAACAAAGACCCAATCTTTATTAATGAGATTTATTTGGAACTAGCAGAAGGACCCGGCTTCACCTGGATATATTTCATCTATTTCATAACATGTTTCTGTGTGTCGTTGCAGAGAGAAGGTCAATGCAGCTGACAGTTGATTTTTACCTTCATTTTTTCAATCCCCCATTAGCTGCGGAGTGGGGACCGTGGCCTGACCGGGTCGGGGGCGTGGTTTAGTGGGACCTTCGAGGCGGGGGAGTGCTTTTAAGTCCTTCTTTTGAGGGTGGCCTGGTCAGTGCCATGGTAATTTATGAGGAAACACAGTGGGTAGAAGTAGAAGAAAACATCTTTTATTACTACTGAACGGTAAATATGTGAAATTTACATTATATTAGGTAATGATTGATGATGAATTAGTCTAAAACATAAGTTATATTTTTGGTAACTGGAATACCCCTTTAACAGTGTCATCCACAGCGCTCTGCCCCTTTAAAGCAGCGAATAGAAATGGCTGAGCTCCTCAGCTGACTGCTAATTACCTGGCTGGGTTGTTATGGAAACCGGTGTGTATGTGGAGAAAATGGCAGTTGGGATTTGAAGTGAAATGCTCCCAGGCTAATATTGGCTAATGGAGATCATATTTTGGGAATATCTCGGGAACGGTACGTCCTAGAGAGCTGAGACCCGGTCTAAAACCTTCCCGGACACCTTATGTACCTGTGTGCCGAATTTGGTGAAAATTGGTCCAGTAGTTTGGTTGCGCATAGAGAACAGACAGACAGAAACTCATTTTTATATATATAAGAGACAACAAAACCCCAAGTGTTATAGCGGACATATTGTATAAAGAGGTTAGGATGGGGGGTATGGGATGTCCTTTTAATAGCTATTATTATCGAGCTGTCATATTACTGGGTTGACATTGAGACACAAAGCTTGGGTAAACTAAGTATATCTACGATATTAGAGGCTCCACACTATTTCATACCCCACTTTTTAGCTCTCATCCGACTATAGGAGCAATCATGAATTCCTGGTGGAAAGCAGTTATTAACCGTAAACCTTTCTCCGTGAACTTTCTGGATGCAGGTACTGAATTGCTTGAATCCATTATTCCGAACACCGATTTATCCATTTGGAGATCAAAAGGCTTATGTGATCAGATCTAATCTTAAACAAACCAACTTTCCAGCTTTGAAAGTCTAAAGAACACATTTTCATTATTACCCTCAGATACTTTCACATATTTACAAATCAGACATCTAAGATAATCTGGCCTGCTGGAACCAGGGCTGTGGAGTTGGAGTCGTGGAGTCTAAGTCGGTGTCCATTTTGGTGAAGTCGGAGTCGGGAGTCGGGGCTTTGGCTTACCGACTCCACAGCCCTGGCTGGAACACCAAAATCTCCAATGGGCAGGGGCGTAGCTACAGTGGAAGCAGGGAAAGCGACTGCTTTGGGACCCAGACCCACAAAGGGCCCCCATAAGGAGGAAGACTAAAAGAATTTATTGTCAGGGGCCCCTCAACAGTATTATACAATGACATTATATACGGTGACACTGTAGGAGGAGCGGCTTGTCTTAGAGTTCAATCTTAATTAGACACAGGAGTAGGGGTTGCATATGAGTTGGGGGTGGCAAAGAAGTTGCTGGGGGGGTGGGGGCCCAATCAAAAATTAGCTGTGGGGCCCAGTCAGTTGTAGTTATGCCACTGCCAATGGGCAACTGGTTTCCCTCTCTTCCCACCACAAGGAAGGGAATACCTTACTGCTATGGGATCCTTATAAATTCGGGCCCTGATCCCCTTGCGAAATATAAAACAAAATGGGAAACCTTTTCAGAAAATGAATATCAGGAAGCATACGCTGTAATTCCTAAGATCTCTAGATGTTCATATCCAATTGAACTATCTAGGAAACTGTTGTATCAATGGTTTGTGGGGCCTGTTTTGTGACGTTCCAGGTACATGCTGGAAATGTCGGGAAATCGGATGCTTTCTACATATACGGTGGGAGCGCCCAAGTATTCTGTGGTTCTGGAAAAGGATTGGGAGACTTCTATCATTTATATGCGGTTTTCCCATAATTCTCGAGGCCCCATCGACATTACTGAACATCAATAACCTTCTCCACCATCTGGAGATCTCCAGCCATACCATCAATGTCTAGGGTGATACAAGGGGTGAACTGTTGGTATGAATCCATGATTGCCTCTTCATTGGATAACACTGCGGGATGTATGGTTATCCTGTAAATATAATACAATCTACTTCTGATAAGTATCAATACATTCTCCAACCTGCTGAAAAGAATTGGGTGATACTTGGGGTTAGACTGTCTTGTAGTACAATGTCTCCTGTGTAGAAAATATTTGATTTCCTGGACAACAAATGTTGCCTTTCTTTTTTGTACCCTTAGGTAGTATGAACTACTGTACTTTATTTTCCTGGATTAACCTATTCTTTTTGTTTTACTTATTACTACAATATACCTCAAATGATTGTCTATGTATTTTGTAACTGTAACAGATATCTCAATAAAAAACAAAGTTACAAAATAAAAAAGGCCGATTTTCCCGGGTTGAGGGCAGCATTTCAGAACATAGACTGGGAGCAGCTACTGTCACGTAATAATACTGAGGTAATAATACTTCAGTTATTTGGTCAGTTACTTCTATCAGTTATTGTGAGCCATAACCAGTAGTGAAGCCTCCATAGAGATTAGGTGGAATGATTTCATTTGCATCTATTCTGTTTTTTTTTACTCGTATCTGGTTTTGGATCACAATCTCTTATCTCCTTATATTATAAAAATGAGTTTCTGTCTGTCTGTCCGTTTGTCTGTTCTCTATGCATGACCAAACTACAGGACCGATTTTCACCAAATTCGGCACACAGGTACATCAGGTGCCCGGGAAGGTTTTAGACCGGGTCTCATCTCTCTAGGACGTACCGTTCCAAAGACATTCCCAAAATATGACCTCCATTAATCAATATTACCCTGGGAGCATTTCACTTCAAATCCCAACTGCCATTTTCTCCACATACACATAGGTTTCCATAACAACCAGGCCAGGTAATTAGCAGCCAGCTGAGGAGCTCTGGTAGATAACAACCCAGCCATTTCTCTTCACTGCTTTAAAGGGGCAGAGCTCTGTGCATGACGCTGTTAAAGGGGTATTCCGGTTGCCAGAAATATAACTTATGTTTTAGACTAACTTTAAACTAAAACCGTAGTAATAAAAGATGTTTTCTTCCACTGCTACCCATTGCGTGTCCTCATAAATTACCATGGCATCGAATTGTAATTCAGGCCACCCCCTAAAGAAGGACTTAAAACCCCCACCCCAGGTCTCGCTAAGTCATGCCCCCTCCCATTCCCCAGCCAATGGGGATTGAAAAAATAAAGGTTAAAATCATCTTCTGTCAGCTGCATTGACTTTCTCTCTGCAATGACACACAGAAACATTAAATGAAGTAGATGAAATATACCCAGGTGACGTTGGGTCCTTCTGCTAGTAACTTATAGAAATAACTGACAAAATTAGAGAGGTTGAAAATATCTGAATATAATTCCTCTTTTTCTTTCTTTTCTCTTCTGATGATATTTGTGACTCATTTGATTTAGTTCTTTATCTACTTTTATGATATGTGTGAAAATGTGATGCAGTTTTAGGTCGTATCTGTGCAGAAACATAGAAAATTCTGAAGGGTTCACAAACTTTCAAGCACAACTATATTTTTGCCAGGTAAAAATAACCTGGGAGAATAATATGCAAAGCCTCGCTTCTCCTGGTGCAGACCTTGTTTGTTTCAGCAGATCCATTACATAGAACTTCTCATTTCTTTTGCAAATCACTGTCCTTGGGGCCCATGTGCCGGGACCTGATCCCACGGAGCAGCCCCGTGATAGATGCTTATTACATGTCACAGCTATAAGTCCACAGCAGCTCCCATTAAATAATTCCTCAGCCATATGAAAGGACTTAACAACCTTGGCAGAACCAAATCACATCCAAAGTTCTGTCTCCGATGGGGAGGAGCTTATAGCCCGGAGACCTGAGGACTGAACATAGCTACGGAGATCCTCTGAGAGCTGAGATCTGCTGTAATGGTGGTCTGCTCATTAGGGGCCACAGAGAAGGCATTTCTTCCATATTTGCTGTAATATTTCCTCCTCCTTCTTGTTCTTTGGACAGACGTACTGTAAGGGCTCTTTCACGCGAGCGGATGCCGTGCATGGAGTCCGCTGCGTGAAAGAGAGCCAAACCCCGTTCCAGACATCAGAGACCATCCGCGCGTGTGAAAGAGTCCTAAGTGGTGAAGAGTGGACCACTTCTAATCTGCTGATCCAGAGATGGCCAGCTGCTGACCGGACGGTACAATATCTGCCCATTTCTGGTCTCTCTTCAGTCTTGTCACTGAAATGTTAGTGTCATTATGTTGATTGATGGTAGATGAGACAAGTCATTTAATATCTGCAGCATCTATGTAAGTGTAGCTGGATCCGATAAAAGGAACATTCACGGCCATTTATATTAGTTCCATCAGTTCCTGCACAAGGTTATTCACAGCCGCTTCCATCAATTTCTGCAACAGGGTTATTCACAATTGCAGATTCGGACGATTTGCCGAATTTTCCTAAAAAATGATAAGCATGAGCAGCTTTGGGTGCCACCCTGCTTTGAACGGGAATCCTCCTTCTCATCATCATCCTCCTCATACTCCAAAACTGTCGGTACCTGGCCTCTGTTGGCAAGGAACCCACCCTCTGATCCACCTTTGGGCAACTGGCCTGATAACCATGGGAATGATTCCTCTTCCTCCTCCTCTTCCTCCTGTGCCACATCCTCATCCATCATCACCCAAAGCGTTTTTTCAAGGGGTCATAGAAGTAGTATAGTAACGCTGAGGACTGCGTCATCACCGCTGGTCATTTAGTGGAGTATTCAAAACAGCGCAAGTCCCACATGGAGGCCCACTCATTGTTGGTGAAATGTTGCTGTTCCGCAGAGCGACTCACCAGTGCATGCTGCAGATGAAACTCCACTATCGCCTGCTGCTGCTCACACAGTCCCTCCAGCATGTGAGGGTGAAGTTCCACCTTGTACTTTTGGTCCGGCTGCCTCTCGGCAAGTTTTCAGTGCTGAGGCCGGATCCGCAGCCTGCCCCCATTATAGTAAATATAACCCACATGTGCACCAGCATGCATGGATCCGGCAGGCTGTTCACCCGCCGGAACAGCCTGCCGGAGTCCCCTGCCGCAAATGTGAAAGTAGCCTAACACTGTCCCTCACTCGAGCTGCGTCCTGTCCATACACTAGTTAGAGCAGAATGACGGCACCACACATGATCAGGAATTTATACAGGTGGGGTCACATGATGTGCTGGCCAATCACAGCCATGCCAATATTAGGCTTTAAAGTGCCCACAGCTAAAAAGCTTGTTGATTGCAGCCTTTCAACAAACTTTATTCAGCATCCGAACCCGAACTTCCGTGACGCACATCCCTACACACCACCTATTGTATATATGAGAGATGGGAGGCATTTGACAGCTTCCACCAGGTTTATGACATCTACATATCCCATGGAGTCTTTCACATCTCACATCCATTTTGGGCAGTTGCCTGTTATTGTGACCCCAGACGTGTCTATATTTTTGGGATCAACATGCTTAGCTTGGTACCCGAATCTTTATCAGCGAGATGCTTCAGTCAGTGGTCGCCTTGTGTTGGGTGAAGGTAATTGTCCTCCTGTTATATTCTGATATACAAGGTGCCCGTGAAGAACACAACCCTGTTCCACTTGTGTGTTTTGTACAGTAAAGATGATGATCACTTACCTGTGCATAGAATTTCTGGAGGACATCTATGTGCACTGTTCACATTGTCATCCCAGAATATTGGACCCACAGCCCATAGCCACGCTCTAGTGATTTCTGGATCATGATGTGGCTATTGGTGTGACTTTTCTAAGCCAGGACCTATTGTCATGCAGATTACCACAATCTGTTAGATGGAACAACATTTCATAATTTTATCGGATGTATTGTAAAGGGTCCAAATGTCCATCTTTGACCGTAGCTCAGAACCAATCACATTACATCGCATTTGTCTGTTTGCCCGCCTCCTTTACTGCTTGCACCTCTGACACTCGGTATGTGTAGTACCCTGGAGCAGGGAGTACTTTCATGTGTGGACATTTTCCTATTTCCCCTATGTAAAGTTAAAACTTCTTACTTTATTTCTCTTGAAAGGGATAACTTATACTGTTTAATACTGTGTTATTGCATTTTATATATGTGTTAATATATATATATATATATCATTATCATCATTATCACTGTGTTTACATTTACACCCTGTGGAAAAGGTTAATGAATACTGAGAAACTGTTAGGACTTTGATTGAGAAGCTGGTAATTTTCCACAGCTGCCATGGGGTTTGAAGAAGAGCATGTCTGGTTTATCTCTGTTGTTATGTCTGGAAACTTGTCTGGAAAAACTGCTGTGTCATTGCCATTGACTATCATTGAAGCTCTAATGTAAGTGTGTGCCAGACGGGAGTTGTAACATTGTATTTGTTTGTGCTGAGCTTCTCCACTCCACCCCTCACACTAGAAGGTTCCAGTCTAGCTAGAGATGGTATATAATGAGAGAAGTCAGAGCCCCTAGTGGGCTGCAGTTAGGGACCAAAGCTTGAAAGTTGGAAGAGAAGACTCTGCCAGACTACTGTGTGACCAGAAGACGACGCTTAGCCACAGACCATGGGTCACCAGCCTTGGACCAGGACACCAGCCATCTGAAGAAAGGGAAGGACAGCTAGATCAGGCCTTTCCTGAGCATCAAACCCTCTTATGCCAGGGAGGAGACTGATGAAGCCAGCCCTATGCCTCGTCCTAGGGAGGAGACTGATGAATCCAGCCCTGTCCCTCGTCTCAGGGAGGAGACTGGAGAAGCCGGCCCTATTCCTCGTCTCAGTGAGGAGACTGGAGAAGCCAGCCCTGTCCATCGTCTCAGGGAGGAGACTGGAGAAGCCAGCCCTATGTCTCATCTCAGGGAGGAGATTGGAGAAGCCGGCCCTATTCCTCGTCTCAGTGAGGAGACTGGAGAAGCCAGCCCTATGCCTCGTCCTAAGGAGGAGACTGGAGAAGCCAGCCCTATGCCTCGTCCTAGGGAGGAGACTGGAGAAGCCAGCCCTATGCCTCGTCCTAAGGAGGAGACTGGAGAAGCCAGCCCTATGCCTCGTCCTAGGGAGGAGACTGGAGAATCCAGCCCTATGCCTCGTCCTAGGGAGGAGACTGGAGAAGCCGGCCCTATGCCTCGCCTGTATTGTTTTGAACCTGAATTCCTCCAGTAAAGAAGCCCCTTGGTTACTGCAGACCGCCAATGGGAAATAAGTCTCTGGACTTACCACGCCCTAGCATCCCTTCTGGAGAGCAGCAACACATGGTGACACCTCAACAGTGTCCGAGGGACCAAGCGTATCATTGGGGCCACTCCAAACCCAGCCACTGCATATGCCTTCAGTGAAAGCGACTTCAGGACATGGCGACATGTTGTTCTGCCGATCAGCTCCTGCTGGGATCATTTTTCTGTCAGTTTCTTTGGGCTTATCATAATCATATCCTGGAGGTCGACAAAAATGATGGGGGCCAGATATGAGTAGGACTTAATGCATTCTGCAGGTTACTGAGAACATCTGGCATGTTATCAAACGGATTATAAAGACAAATCATTGGTGGTGGTGATTTTCAGGGTAATGATGACCTCCAGGCCTTTCCACAGTTGCCATCTAGTCCTGGCGTTGAGTACTGGTCCACATACATTGTATTTACTGGAATTTCTATGGGAAAACCCAACAAAGCCAATAATTGGTTCAGTAGAGAGAATGAGATTTTTCGTAGTACTTAGAAATGTACTTAGTCACTTCCTCCAGGACAATCAAATGGGAAACAAAAAACCTCCCAGATTTGCATTAACTCCTATTATCCACATAGTAGGGCAGAGAAGGCGCTCATAAACGGTTTCGTTCACACACTGCGTGGACAGCAGAGGCGACACGACCACAGTTCTTGATTTTCCCACCTGAAGCATGTCATCTGCTCTAGAGCTATCCAGGGTGACTATAGGTATCACCATGGGGTTCACCGGGATTTCCCTGAACTCATTCATCGTAGCTGTGAATTTCAGGGACTGGCAGGAAGGCGTCCACTTAAGTTCTTGTGACTTGGTTTTAAGTTTGATTGGGTTAACTAATGTCTTTTTTCAGATTGACTTAGTCTTGGACACAGTCTTCCGTGGATTTCAAAATTACATAAAATTTACAAGAGAGATTCACTTAAGGATCCTCAACCTCCTGATGTTTTTGGCTTCCTGCAACTATTGGTTTACAGTCTGGCTCTGCACCTTCTATTGTCTAAGAATCATCAACTTCACAAGTGGCCTCCTCCTCCTCCTGAAGATGAGAATTTCCAGATATCTGCCCAGACTTTTAGTGATATCGGTTGTTGAATCTTGCAGCATTGCAGTGCCGGCCGTCTGGAATATGCACCTGGGGCCTCCTCACGATGCTGGGCTGAACATGTCTTCTCACCTGGTCATCTCTACAACGCTTCCTTACAAGGTGATAATAATGTTTGGGACAATCGCACCGTTAATACTAACGCTCATCCCCACAGCATTCACTCTGAAGTCTCTCTGGAGACACATCATGATGATGCAAGAAAATATGCCGGGGTCAAGTAAGACTCAGACACGAGCCCACAAGACAGCGGCCAGGACCATGGTGCTCCTCCTCACTCTCCACATCGTATTCTATATGGTTTCCATCTCAGTCATATTGCATTCATTTAATGTAGACAGTATCTCCCAGCACTTCTGCTGGTTTGTCGTCTTCTCCTACTCTACTTTACAAGCCCTTATAATTATAAAGGGAAACTCCAAACTGAGCAAATCTGGAAAACGGATTGTAAAGCAACTTGGAGACTGGTATCAAACCTTTCATGGAAATCACACTGGACTTCAGGACTCAACCTGAAAACTTCCCAAAGCACCTGAGATACATAACCAAGGACAGAGGACAATGCAGACTTAAAAGACACAATGTTCTTCTTCAAAAAGATGTGATTATATATTGTATACCCCAATATACTCAGAGATTATGGTAGATGATGCTGGTAATAATGATGATGGTGATGATGTTGCTGATGATGATGGGAGGGATGATGATGGTGGTGATAATGATGATGGCGATGATTGTAGGGATGATGAAGTTGGTAAAAACGATTGTAGGCATGATGACGTTAGTGGTGATGATTGTAGGGATAATGATGATGATGTTGGTGATGATAAAGGTGATAATAATTGTAGGCATGATGACGTTAGTGGTGATGATTGTAGGGATAGTGATGAAGGTGATAATGATTGTAGGGATGATGACGTTGGTGATGATGAAGGTGATAATGATTGTAGGGATTATGATGGTGGTGATGATTGTAGAGATGATGATGGTGGTGATGATTGTAAAGATGATGATGGTGGTGATGATTGTAGAGATGATGATGGTGGTGATGATTGTAGAGATGATGATGGTGGTGATGACTGTTGGGATGATGATGGTGGTGATGATTGTAGGGATGATGGTGGTGATGATTGTAGGGATGATGATGATGGTGATGACTGTAGGGATGATGATGGTGGTGATGATTGTAGGGATGATGATGATGGTGATGACTGTAGGGATGATGATGGTGGTGATGATTGTAGGGATGATGATGATGATGGTGGTGATGATTGTAGGGATGATGATGAAGGTGATAATGATCATAGGGATGATGAAGGTGATAATGATTGTAGGGATGATGATGGTGGTGATGATTGTAGAGATGATGATGGTGATGATTGTAGGGATGATGATGGTGGTGATGATTGTAGGTATGATGATGGTGGTGATGATTGTAGGTATGATGATGGTGGTGATGATTGTAGGGATGATGATGGTGGTGATGATTGTAGGGATGATGATACACATCAGTAAATATGTTTATTGTTATTACTGATAAATCCCGGAGATGCAAATGGTTTTTGGTGTATATCCATGTTCTGTCAGATCTGTGGTTGATTGTTTGGGCTTTTCTGTGATCCCAATGTAGAAATAAACATTACAGACTAAACCTGAATTGGATCATTCTTCTAATTGTCTTGAATGTGATTAGTGAAAGTGATCAGTGGCATCGGCTCCAGACAAGATGCCTCATTGTAGAGACAGAGGTTCTTTCCTTGTCACCTTCACAACAGGAAGAATGATAATTCAACTTTTTAAAACCGCCTTTAGTGAGACTCTAGAATGCATCACATGTTGGCCTTTAGCACACCGCTTTGCAAGGCCCCTCCTCACCCCAGTTTTTTTTTAATCATGATCTGCATATATGTTATGAATGTCGTGGACCAGGAGTCTCCAGAGCGTGGACCAGGAGTCCCCAGAACATGGACCAGGAGTCTCCAGAGCGTGGAGCAGGAGTCCCCAGAACGTGGACCAGGAGTTCCCAGATCGTGGACCAGGAGTCCCCAGAGCGTGGACCAGGAGTCCCCAGAGCGTGGACCAGGAGTCCCCAGAGCATGGACCAGGAGTCCCCAGAGCGTGGACCAGGAGTTCCCAGAGCGTGGAGCAGGAGTCTCCAGAGCGTGGAGCAGGAGTCTCCAGAGCATGGAGCAGAAGTCTCCAGAGCGTGGAGCAGGAGTCCCCAGAGAGTGGACCAGGAGTCCCCAGAGCACGGACCAGGAGTCTCCAGAGCGTGGACCAGGAGTCTCCAAAGCGTGGAGCAGGAGTCTCCAGAGCGTGGAGCAGGAGTCTCCAGAGCATGGAGCAGGAGTCTCCAGAGCGTGGAGCAGGAGTCCCCAGAGAGTGGACCAGGAGTCCCCAGAGCACGGACCAGGAGTCTCCAGAGCGTGGACCAGGAGTCTCCAAAGCGTGGAGCAGGAGTCTCCAGAGCGTGGAGCAGGAGTCCCTAGAGCGTGGACCAGGAGTCACCAGAGCGTGGAGCAGGAGTCTCCAGAGCGTGGAGCAGGAGTCTCCAGAGCGTGGAGCAGGAGTCTCCAGAGCGTGGAGCAGGAGTCTCCAGAGTGTGGAGCAGGAGTCCCCAGAACGTGGACCAGGAGTTCCCAGATCATGGACCAGGAGTCCCCAGAACGTGGACCAGGAGTTCCCAGAGCGTGGAGCAGGAGTCCCCAGAACGTGGACCAGGAGTTCCCAGATCATGGACCAGGAGTCCCCAGAGCGTGGACCGGGGGGGGGGACAGAGTAAAGTAAAATTTAGGAGGCTAGAGGATGTTTTATACTAATTTCCAGGGCAATTGAAGACAATCTGGTTCGCCCCAAACTGATTCAGGTCCAAACAAAACTTTTTGAAAAATCAGATGAACCTGTTCCAAACTGAATCTTGACAGGTTCATTTTTGTCTACTGGAAGAATAGGATACGTCTCAGGTCCGTGGCCTGTTTATTGTTGATTGGTATCTGGACAAACCCTTTAAAGGAATTGTACCACATCCCACAGTGTCTGGTGCAGATGGAGGAGAGCTCAGCGTTCCTTCTGTGTCCTTACTGCAGCAGGATAATCCAGAAGTCTCACCTTTAGATCTATAGAAAACCACAGATGGTGAAATCCCCTCACATCTGATCTGGGTGTGTAGGTGCACAGAGTATAGCATCCACACCGCAGAAGACATATATATTCATTTCCATATTCCCACTCCTCGGATAACGATGGTGCAGAATCTGATATTGTGGACATTTGCATGGTTTACATCTTCCACCTTCATTGGTCAGACCATTTCTCCTCATTATTGGCAGGACAGTCATATGTCCAGGCATCTCCTCAGCTTCTCAGTGAGACAGAGACGTCCAGCCAGGATGGTGGAGGCTATACATATATTTCAGGTCATCCTTGCGGTCCTCTCCTGGATCTCAGAAATCTTTCTCAGCTCCTCCATCATCACCTTCTATATCATTGAATGGAAGAAGAAGCGGCAGTTCAGTGTTTGCGATAAGATCTTCATCTACATGGCCTTCACCAACCTTCTCCTCCAATGCTCCACTTCCATCAATAACCTGACATATGTTTTCTGGTTTTCCCAGGTGATGACTAAACGAGGAGCTATCCTGATGTTTGTCTTCAATTTCTTTCTTATCCATGACAATATCTGGCACTCCGCCTGGCTCTCCGTTCACTATTGTCTGAAGCTGGTGAGCCCTTCACATGGGGTCTTCATTCAGATGCAGAAGAGGTTGTCCACTTCCATCATACCGCTGCTCATAGTGACATCAGTCGGGGTGTTCCTCTTTAATCTTCCATATATATGGACAGTAAGTATTGAATTCCTTCCAAATAAGACAGACATGGGATCCAGCAAGAATTTCATTGTTCATGAGGAACCTACAGTCATCATCTGTAACATAATCATCGGCTGTTGTCTCCCGTTCCTGGTGACCTTCATCTGTATCGGGCTCAGTGTGAGGTCTCTGGTGAGGCATGTGAAGAGGATGAAGAGCCATGCCTCCCAGTTCAGCTCTTCTCCTCAGCTCCAGGGTCATGTCCGAGCCGCCAGGACCATGATCCTACAACTGCTTCTCAACTTACTCCTGTACCTTTCTGTCATCGGTTTGTTAACTTCATCTTCATTTAACCCTGGTATGATCTGGGAAGTCATTTTATGGGGCGGTGTCATGTTTAGTCCCTCTACTCAATCACTCATATTAATTCTTGGAAATCCCAAACTAAAAAAGAAGCTGCTTGGCTTTGCAGCATTGACTTAGAGGCGCTCTTCACCTCCATCCTGCATTATTGTTCACGTCTTCCTTTAGGGGTAGACACAACCTCTGGACCCTCTTTAACTCTACCAAGTCTACCATCAGCTGGGGCACTGCGATGGACTTCCCTGCATGCCCACATGTGTGCGCTTCACAAACAAATAGTTAATAACAGGAAGGTATGGGTTCAATACATTGATTGTCAGGAACTAAAGAACTGAGGATGGTTTAACATCACTCATACAATTCCTTGCAATTCATTCCCTGGCTTAAAAGTACTTCATGTAGTAGCAGAGCATGTGGAGGAGAGATAGATAATGTTTCTAGGAGCCACAAGTAACAAGGTCGGGGGGCCAGAGGGACCGGAACTCCCATCAGGTGATTTAGGAATTGAATAACTTGTGTCCAATACCCCAAAATATCAGGAAATTGCCAAAAAAGATGCATAAAAGTACCTGGCACCCTAGTCAGCAGAGTCAACCTATTATCATTATAGGCTGTAAGCAGTCATTTCATTATCAATACATGGAGAGGCCAGCAGAGTCATATCATTAGAAGATGGAGTCAGCAGAGTCATCTCATTATCATTAGAAGATGGAGTCAGCAGAGTCATCTCATTATCAGAGGATGGAGTCAGCAGAGTCATCTCATTATTCATTAGGAAGGATGGAGTCAGCAGAGTCATCTTCAGGGGGGATTCATATCATTAGAGGATGAGTCAGCAGGTTCATATCATAGAGGATGGTCAGCAGGTCATCTCATTATCATTAGAGGATGGAGTCAGCAGAGTCATCTCATTATCATTAGAAGATGGAGTCAGCAGAGTCATCTCATTATCATTAGAGGGAGAGGTCAGCAGAGTCATCCCATTATCATTAGAGGGAGAGGTCAGCAGAGTCATCTCATTATCATTAGAGGGAGAGGTCAGCAGAGTCATCTCATTATCATTAGAGGATCGAGTCAGCAGAGTCATCCTCATTATTAGAGGATGGATTCAGCAGAGTCATCTCGTTATAGTCAGAGGATGGAGTCAGCAGAGTCATCTCATTATCATCAGAGGATGAGGTCAGCAGAGTCATCTCATTATAATTAGTGGATGTGTAATATCCCAGAGCGGACACTACCATTCCTACATCCTGCTACTGTCTCTAATGGCTAATAAATAACGTATTCTGTGTATTTATTCCAGGTTATATTGTGCATTTATAATATTGCTAAGAAACTGTTATGTATTGTATTACATGCTCGGTGCCCATTTGTCCATCAGGTGGCAGTGTATCCAGCAGAGAGAGATCTTTAGATAGAATGGAACTAGAGATGAGCGAATCATTAAAAAAATTATTTGCCGAACATTCGCCGAACTTTTCCTAAGATTTGTATATTCGACGAATAGATTTGTTGTATTTGCGAACAAAATATACGTTATTATGTGCTATTAGCGAACATTCGCGCACTAATAACGAACGTTCATTTAAAAAATGTACGCAACTTCTAAGAAGACGTACTCATGAGCGTACAAATAGCTTATGAATCCTCAGCGTACTATTGTCTACGCGATTACGTAATACGCAGGCACGTACAACGAGAGGCCGCGGCGTGCACTCCTCAGAGGCAGAGCGAATATTCGAAAAAGGCATCCAGACGATCTTCATCATTTAGCTCTGCTGCACAGCTGAAATACATAGTCCGGCTGATGGACCGGCAGGATTATGATGGCACACACCGCCACCTGAACCAGCATAAAAAGGAGGTGATCCAGCAGGTGATCCGAGGCTTGCGCCATCGCTTCAACACCTTGCGGACCCCGGGCCAGATCCAGTGTAAATGGTCAGATCTGAAATTGCCCTCAGAGGCAGTATGTATATTTGAGGTAGAACAAGTAAGGTGCTGTCTATCCGGCTAAGTGCATAGTACAACCATCCACCATACTATAAAGGGAATATGAGGGCACATTGCGGGTGCTGTGCTGTTCAGAGGACTCAATGACACTGACAGTAACATTAAGGACTGTTGGATCTGTACTCACAGTCCTGTGGGTTCAAGAACTGTGCAATCCCTCTGACTTTTAAAGAACTTATTCATGATGAGGAGACACTTTCTCATTTCTAAATCCCACTAACTGGTTCAAATCTGTCGGTGGGTGGTTGGTGGGAATTATACGAACAATACAAGTAGTGTTGATTATAATAGTGGTATACGCTGTGATGAAGCCGATGTTTATGTGCGCCAACAGGTTCTGTACCAAAAGGAGAAACTACCAGGATTATTGAGAAGTCTTGGGAACTGCATCGATACCTGTGAGGGAATCTGGCCTCCGGCTGGCGGTTGGGCCTATCCCAACTGAAGTACCTCTGGGTTAGGATGTCAGTTCCAAGATATCTCAAAATGGGGGAATTGTGAGGGATGAGAATCCATTTTGTATAAAATGTCCTCCATCTTGTGCATATGTGGAAAATTACTGAGCAGCTGTGAGAATGTGGGGAGTTTTCTGTGTATAAGATGGTTACAAGGCCGAAGTAAGCAGCTCACTCTCTGTCTCGCTCCCCCCTCATTCTCTCATCCTTCTTATCAGAGGTTGATGTCCAGGTTATGTTTTGTTTTCTCAGTTTCAGGATTTACAGCTGAGGAATGTCAGCTCTGAGATAAGAAACTTTCTAATTAGTAGAACCTTGTTAGTATAGAGCGGAAATATTACCTTTTATGAATAACCAATCAAATTATTAGTTCTGATTTCCACCCCCTTGGTGGTGGCCGGATCTGTCTATGATTATCTGTAGTGTTATAAGATGTATACGGATGAAAAATAAACCAGAATGAAGGAGAGAATCTGATTCATCCAAGGTGCATGTGTCAATTCTCTGAGCGCTCATCTTCATTAAATTAGGACCCCGGCAATCATAGAGAAGGGGGTTTGCCCCAACAGGGAGTAGTCCTTCCGCGGCGGAGTGGGAACTCCTGCCATGTCAGCCAGCGGAGTGAACACCTCAGCGGGCACCTCAACCGACTTCTTAGGCTGCCGGACATATTGAGAGACGTTGATCTCCTCCAGTTCCTTATCCTTATAAGGGTCGGTGCCCCACACCATGCCTCCCCAGTAAGGGCCTCGCTGTGTCACCATCTTAATTGCCTGAGTTGCCTCGTCTTCCTCGCGCACTGGAGAAGGGGGCGGAGCTACCGGGGAGGAGTCTGCATCGCTAATGAACTGAATTTGTACGCAACAGCGTATAGAGTAACTTATACGTAGCAATAGTGTATAATTTATAGGACAAACTACGTAGCAAATGCGTACAAAGCCGAAGCGAATCATCTAATATTCGGATTCACTTCGCAGCTAAAAATTCCCAAGATTCTATACGAATCAACGAATCGATTCGCTCATCTCTAAATGATACCTACCATTCCATTCTCCCCCCTTTTTGGAAAGAAGTGTGCTAGTCCTGCTTCCTACCAAGGGAAAGGTTGCAGGGAGTTGTAGTCAGTCGAGAGTGGAATTGAGAGTTGGAAGGGATAAGAAACACCCTGACTCCTTATAGTTTACACACAGAGCATTACTAGGGGGTCAACAGCCAAAGGCAATCCACTCAAATGTACCAGAACTTTCAGAAAGTCCCGCAACCAGACTGAGGCCAGAGACTAGCACAGCAGAGAAAGGTATGCCTGCCAGTTTGCCCCAAAACCTTCTAAGCCAAGAGAAAGATCAAATATTGTCTGAATGCAAGTTTAAGTAAACCTTTTGCTGAGTTTGGACTCCACCTGCTATCACTCTCCACTTTATTACTATGGAGCCTAACCCTGGGGAGCGATGGTATCTATGTAGGAGTACCATGACACACAAACTAATAAGGCCGTATCACCACTCAGCATTCCTTAAAACAAAACCAATATGAGGCAAGGATTTTAGGGTTCACTAGCAGGCACTATCAGCATTATTGGACAAGTTGTATTATCTGTAGAATACTTGTGATGACTTGTGTGTTGACCTTATGTAAATGTTCTTACTTCCATCATTGATGTCCTTTGGGCAGGAGAAGAACTGGAATAATCCCAGCATGGATCTGGGGTGCCCCAGTGATTCCTCCGTTTCCACTAACATATGTTATACATATAAGGACACTTATGAACCAACCTCCAAGGCCAGGTCCGTATGTTTACTGTTATACTATCAACCAACACTTCCCAAATTCTGCTGAGATAATACGAGTAATACGAGCCAAACCATATCATGTTATACAATGTCCTGTGAATATTCATTGCCTCTATTCATGTTACAGGGGGCCCACGCACTTCATTGCACAGGGGCCCAACATCATCTCCTTCTGTAGCTCAACTGTAACGCTATAGAAAACCACAGATGGTGAAATCCCGTCACATCTGATCTGGGTGTGTAGGTGCACAGCGTATAGGATCCACACCGCAGCGGACATCTATGATCATTTGCATATTCTCCCTCCTCGGATAACGATGGTGTAGAATCTGATATTGTGGACATTTGCATGGTTTACATCTTCCACATTCATTGTTCAGCCAATTCTCCTCATTATTGGCAGGACAGTCATATATCCAGGCATCTCCTCAGCTTCTCCGTGAGACAGAGACGTCCAGTCAGGATGGTGGAGGCTATAGATGTATTTGAAGTCCTCCTTGCGGTCCTCTCCTGGATCTCAGAAATCATTCTCAGCTCCTCCATCATCACCTTCTATATCATCGAATGGAAGAAGAAGCGACAATTCAGTGTTTGTGATAAGATCTTCATCTACATGGCCTTCACCAACCTTCTCCTCCAATGCTCCACTTCCATCAATAACCTGACATATGTTTTCTGGTTTTCCCAGGTGATGACTAAACGAGGAGCTTTCCTGATGTTTGCTCTGACTTTCTTTCTTATCTATAACAATATCTGGCACTCTGCCTGGCTCTCTGTTCACTATTGCCTGAAGCTGGTGAGCCCTTCACATGGGGTCTTCATTCAGATGCAGAAGAGGTTGTCCACTTCCATCATACCGCTGCTCATAGTGACATCAGTCGGAGTGTTCCTCATCAGTCTTCCATTTATGTGGACAGTAAAAATTGAATTACTTCAAAATAAGACAGACATCGGATCTGACAAGAATGTCATCATTCTTAAGGAGAGCACATTCATCATCTGTAACATAATCATCGGCTGCTGCCTCCCGTTCATAGTGACCTTCATCTGTATCGGGCTCAGTGTGAGGTCTCTGATGAGGCACGTATGGAGGATGAAGAGCCATGCCTCCCAGTTCAGCTCTTCTCCTCAGCTCCAGGGTCATGTCCGAGCCGCCAGGACCATGATCCTACAACTGCTTCTCAACTTACTCCTGTACCTTTCTGTCATTGCTTCAGCTTCATTTAACCCAGGTGGGGTTTGGGATCACGTTAGTTGGATCCTTTTTCTGCTTTATCCCTCTGCTCAAACCCTCACATTAATCCTTGGAAATCCCAAACTGAAAGCAAAATTATTGGGTCAACAACCTGGTTTCTGAATGTTTGTCTCAGTAGATGGACTCTTCTGTCCTTCATCTTCTCGTCTTTGTTTGTCTTCCATATTTCTATGATGACCTGTCAGACAGAGACGTTATGAAGTAACCCTGCAACGTTTCTCCTGTTCTTCATCTTCTCGTCTTTGTTTGTCTTCCATATTTCTATGATGACCTGTCAGACAGAGACGTTATGAAGTAACCCTGCAACATTTCTCCTGTCCTTCATCTTCTCGTCTTTGTTTTTCTTCCATATGATGACCTGTCAGACCGAGACGTTATGAAGTAACTCTGCAACATTTCTCCTGTTCTTCACCTTCTCGTCTTTGGTTTTCTTCCATATGATGACCTGTCAGACCGAGACGTTATGAAGTAACTCTGCAACATTTCTCCTGTTCTTCACCTTCTCGTCTTTGGTTTTCTTCCATATGATGACCTGTCAGACAGAGACGTTATGAAGTAACCCTGCAACGTTTCTTCAGTTCTTCACCTTCTCGTCTTTGTTTTTCTTCCATATGATGACCTGTCAGACAGAGACGTTATGAAGTAACCCTGCAACATTTCTCCTGTCCTTCACCTTCTCATCTTTGGTTTTCTTCCATATTTCTATGATGACCTGTCAGACAGAGACGTTATGAAGTAACCCTGCAACGTTTCTTCTGTCCTTCATCTGCTCATCTTTGGTTTTCTTCCATATTTCTATGATGACCTGTCAAACAGAGACGTTATGAAGTAACCCTGCAACATTTCTCCTGTCCTTCACCTTCTCGTCTTTGGTTTTCTTCCATATGATGACCTGTCAAACAGAGACGTTATGAAAGTAACCCTGCAACGTTTCTTCTGTCCTTCATCTGCTCGTCTTTGGTTTTCTTCCATATGATGACCTGTCAGACAGAGACGTTATGAAGTAACCCTGCAACATTTCTCCTGTTCTTCACCTTCTCGTCTTTGGTTTTCTTCCATATGATGACCTGTCAAACAGAGACGTTATGAAGTAACCCTGCAACGTTTCTCCTGTCCTTCACCTTCTCGTCTTTGGTTTTCTTCCATATTTCTATGATGACTTGTCAGACAGAGACGTTATGAAGTAACCCTGCAACGTTTCTCCTGTTCTTCACCTTCTCGTCTTTGGTTTTCTTCCATATTTCTATGATGACCTGTCAGACAGAGACGTTATGAAGTAACCCTGCAATGTTTCTCCTGTTCTTCACCTTCTCGTCTTTGTTTGTCTTCCATATTTCTATGATGACCTGTCAGACAGAGACGTTATGAAGTAACCCTGCAACGTTTCTTCTGTTCTTCATCTTCTCGTCTTTGGTTTTCTTCCATATTTCTATGATGACCTGTCAGACCGAGACGTTATGAAGTAACCCTGCAACGTTTCTCCTGTTCTTCACCTTCTCGTCTTTGGTTTTCTTCCATATTTCTATGATGACCTGTCAGACAGAGACGTTATGAAGTAACCCTGCAACGTTTCTCCTGTTCTTCACCTTCTCGTCTTTGTTTGTCTTCCATATTTCTATGATGACCTGTCAGACCGAGACGTTATGAAGTAACCCTGCAACATTTCTTCTGTTCTTCACCTTCTCGTCTTTGGTTTTCTTCCATATTTCTATGATGACTTGTCAGACAGAGACGTTATGAAGTAATCCTGCAACGTTTATCCTGTTCTTCACCTTCTCGTCTTTGGTTTTCTTCCATATGATGACCTGTCAGACCGAGGCGTTATGAAGTAACCCTGCAACATTTCTTCTGTTCTTCACCTTCTCGTCTTTGGTTTTCTTCCATATTTCTATGATGACCTGTCAGACAGAGACGTTATGAAGTAACCCTGCAACATTTCTTCTGTTCTTCACCTTCTCGTCTTTGGTTTTCTTCCATATGATGACCTGTCAGACAGAGACATTATGAAGTAACCCTGCAACGTTTCTCCTGTCCTTCACCTTCTCGTCTTTGGTTTTCTTCCATATGATGACCTGTCAGACCGAGACGTTATGAAGTAACCCTGCAACATTTCTTCTGTTCTTCACCTTCTCGTCTTTGGTTTTCTTCCATATTTCTATGATGACCTGTCAGACAGAGACGTTATGAAGTAACCCTGCAACATTTCTTCTGTTCTTCACCTTCTCGTCTTTGGTTTTCTTCCATATGATGACCTGTCAGACCGAGACGTTATGAAGTAACCCTGCAACATTTCTTCTGTTCTTCACCTTCTCGTCTTTGGTTTTCTTCCATATTTCTATGATGACCTGTCAGACAGAGACGTTATGAAGTAACCCTGCAATGTTTCTCCTGTTCTTCACCTTCTCGTCTTTGGTTTTCTTCCATATTTCTATGATGACTTGTCAGACAGAGACGTTATGAAGTAACCCTGCAATGTTTCTCCTGTTCTTCATCTTCTCGTCTTTGTTTGTCTTCCATATTTCTATGATGACCTGTCAGACAGAGACGTTATGAAGTAACCCTGCAACGTTTCTGCATCTGGTAACTGTGACCCTTATTGCTATTGTTCTTTATTTTGAGCCATTCACCATGCAGCATAAGCTTTGTGGTATCTTTACATGTCAAGAAGCAGGGGGTGCAGAGGTGGCAGTCACTACCGGGCCCAGAAGCCTGAGGGGCCCAAAGACCCTTGTGCCACATAAGAAGACACCGGTATTATAGCAAGTGCATACTGGTGAACTGGTCATACTGGTCAAGTTACACTTCTGGCTGGAGGGAAAGGGTTAGGTCAAAAATTTAGCATGGTGGGTGGTGGGAGGGGGGGCCATTTCAATTTTTGCCTCAGGCAGCATGAAGGCTAGGAGCCCCTGACCACAAAGCACTGAGGGACAGGGGCCCCAGCTAAACTCTTCCACCAGGGCCCAAGATCCTTTAGCTGCACCCCTGTCAGTGAGATTATAGTTTTTTTTGCAGGTTTTACTTTTTTCATGGAGAAGAATCGTCCCATGTTGGTTCATTCCGGGAGCCATAGCTGGAGACCCCCAACCTGACAACCTACAGAGGTCGCTGAGCTCATCAGAGGACCTTAGTATTATTACTAAAGCGCCATCCATTCTGTGCGCTCTACATAACAGGGTAATGTGAAGACCATCACTACAACCCCCAACATCTACCATCACTAACCTGGTAAAGGGAGCGCATTAACCAGCTGTATAGAAGGCTGCAGGGATGTGTCCACTATGTCAGCCATCTGCAGGAAGGGGTAAAGCCGGCTGGGTGTAGTAGTCACCGCAGACATCGCCAACAAGATGGCGCCTGGGACCTGCAGAGGAGAAGAGCGAGGCGACCTCAGTCCAGAAGGATCGCTGGGAATTATATAATCCTGAGCACGAATATGCTAATTATATGCAAATTACATCTCACCTGTCACCATGTAAATCAGCTTACCGCATTCTCTCCAATAAAGAGTTAATCACAAGTATGCAACATGTATGTGTGTAATGTGTATGTATGTAATGTGTATGTGATGTGTGTGTATGTAATGTGTGTGTATGTAATGTGTGTGTATGTAATGTGTATGTGTGTAATGTGTATGTGTGTAATGTGTATGTGTGTAATGTGTGTATGTAATGTGTATGTATGTAATGTGTATGTATGTAATGTGTGTGTATGTAATGTGTATGTGTGTAATGTGTATGTGTGTAATGTGTGTATGTAATGTGTATGTATGTAATGTGTATGTATGTAATGTGTATGTATGTAATGTGTGTGTATGTAATGTGTGTGTATGTAATGTGTGTGTATGTAATGTGTGTGTATGTAATGTGTGTGTATGTAATGTGTATGTATGTAATGTGTATGTATGTAATGTGTGTGTATGTATGTGTGTGTATGTAATGTGTGTGTATGTAATGTGTATGTATGTAATGTGTATGTGTGTAATGTGTATGTGTGTAATGTGTGTATGTAATGTGTATGTATGTAATGTGTATGTATGTAATGTGTATGTATGTAATGTGTGTGTATGTAATGTGTGTGTATGTAATGTGTGTGTGTGTAATGTGTGTGTATGTAATGTGTGTGTATGTAATGTGTATGTGTGTAATGTGTGTGTGTATGTAATGTGTGTGTATGTAATGTGTGTATTTAATGTGTATGTGTGTAATGTGTAATGTAATGTGTATGTATGTAATGTGTGTGTATGTAATGTGTGTGTGTGTGTAATGTGTGTGTATGTAATGTGTGTGTATGTAATGTGTGTATGTAATGTGTATGTATGTAAGTGTGTGTATGTAATGTGTATGTGTGTAATGTGTGTGTATGTAATGTGTATGTATGTAATGTGTGTGTATGTAATGTGTGTGTATGTAATGTGTGTATTTAATGTGTATGTGTGTAATGTGTATGTAATGTGTATGTATGTAATGTGTGTGTATGTAATGTGTATGTGTGTAATGTGTATGTATGTATATATGTGTATGTATGGTAATGTGTATGTGTGTAATGTGGTGTGTATGTAATGTGTATGTGTGTAATGTGTGTGTATGTAATGTGTATGTATGTAATGTGTGTATGTAATGTGTGTGTGTAATGTGTGTGTATGTAATGTGTGTATGTAATGTGTGTGTGTGTATGTAATGTGTATGTATGTAATGTGTGTGTATGTAATGTGTATGTGTGTAATGTGTATGTATGTAATGTGTGTGTATGTAATGTGTGTATTTAATGTGTATGTGTGTAATGTGTGTGTATGTAATGTGTATGTATGTAATGTGTGTGTATGTAATGTGTATGTGTGTAATGTGTATGTATGTAATGTGTATGTGTGTAATGTGTGTGTATGTAATGTGTATGTGTGTAATGTGTGTGTATGTAATGTGTATGTGTGTAATGTGTGTGTATGTAATGTGTATGTGTGTAATGTGTGTGTATGTAATGTGTATGTATGTAATGTGTGTGTATGTAATGTGTATGTGTGTAATGTGTATGTATGTATATATGTGTATGTATGTAATGTGTATGTGTGTAATGTGTGTGTATGTAATGTGTATGTGTGTAATGTGTGTGTATGTAATGTGTATGTATGTAATGTGTGTGTATGTAATGTGTATGTGTGTAATGTGTATGTATGTATATATGTGTATGTATGTAATGTGTATGTGTGTAATGTGTGTGTATGTAATGTGTATGTGTGTAATGTGTGTGTATGTAATGTGTATGTATGTAATGTGTATGTATGTAATGTGTGTATGTAATGTGTATGTATGTAATGTGTGTGTATGTAATGTGTATGTGTGTAATGTGTGTGTATGTAATGTGTATGTGTGTAATGTGTGTGTATGTAATGTGTATGTATGTAATGTGTATGTATGTAATGTGTGTGTATGTAATGTGTATGTATGTAATGTGTGTATGTAATGTGTATGTGTGTAATGTGTGTGTATGTAATGTGCATGTGTGTAATGTGTGTGTATGTAATGTGTATGTATGTAATGTGTATGTATGTAATGTGTGTGTATGTAATGTGTATGTATGTAATGTGGTGTGTATGTAATGTGTATGTGTGTAATGTGTGTGTATGTAATGTGTGTGTAATGTGTGTGTATGTAATGTGTATGTGTGTAATGTGTGTGTATGTAATGTGTGTGTATGTAATGTGTGTGTATGTAATGTGTATGTATGTAATGTGTGTGTATGTAATGTGTATGTATGTAATGTGTGTGTGTAATGTGTGTGTATGTAATGTGTATGTATGTAATGTGTGTGTATGTAATGTGTGTGTATGTAATGTGTGTGTATGTAATGTGTATGTATGTAATGTGTGTGTATGTAATGTGTATGTATGTAATGTGTGTGTATGTAATGTGTGTGTATGTATATATGTGTGTGCGTAATGTATGTAATATGCACAGTACAGACCAACAGTTTGGACACACCTTCTCATTCACAGAGTTTTCTGTATTTTGATGACTATGATAATTGTAGATTCACACTGAAGGCATCAAAACTATGAATTATCACATGTGGAATTATAGACTTAACAAAAAGTGTGAAACAACTGAAAATATGTCTTCTATTCTAGGTTCTCCTTTTGCTTTGATTACTGCTTTGCACACTCATGGCATTCTCTTGATGAGCTTCAAGAGGTAGTCACCTGAAATGGTTTTCACTTCACAGGTGTGCCCTGTCAGGTTTAATAAGTGGAATTTCTTGCCTTATAAATGGGGTTGGGACCATGAGTTGTGTTGGGCAGAAGTCAGGTGGATACACAGCTGATAGTCCTACTGAATAGACTGAACTTGTATTATGGCAAGAAAAAAGCAGCGAAGTAAAGAAAAACGAGTGGCCATCATTACATGAGGAGCGCCCCAGGAAAGAAAGACCAAGAGTCACCTCTGCTGCGGAGGAGAAGTTCATCCGAGTCACCAGCCTCAGAAATGGCAGGTTAACAGCAGCTCAGATTAGAGACCAGGTCAATGCCACACAGAGTTCTAGCAGCAGACACATCTCTACAACAACTGGTAAGAGGAGACTGTGTGCAGCAGGCCTTCATGGTGGAAACCACTGCTAAGGAGAACACAAGGAATGGACATTAGACCAGTGGACATCTGTGCTTTGGTCTGATGAGTCCAAATGTGAGATCTTTGGTTCCAACCACCGTGTCTTTGTGAAGGGATGGACTCTACATGCCTGGTTCCCACCGTGAAGCATGGAGGAGGAGGTGTGATGGTGTGGGGGATTTATACTGAACCAGCATGGCTACCACAGCATCTTGCAGCGGCATGCTATTCCATCCATCATTTATTTATCAACAGGACAATGACCCCAAACACCTCCAGGCTGTGTAAGGGCTATCTGACCAAGAAGGAGAGTAATGGGGTGCTACACCAGATGACCTGGCCTCCACAGTCACCAGACCTGAACCCAATCCAGATGGTTTGGGGTGAGCTGGACCGCAGAGTGAAGGCAAAAGGGCCAACAAGTGCTAAGCATCTCTGGGAACTCCTTCAAGACTGTTGGAATACCATTTCAGGTGACTACCTCTTGAAGCTCATCAAGAGAATGCCAAGAGTGTGCAAAGCAGTAATCACAGCAAAAGGTGTCTACTGTGAAGAACCTAGAATATAAGACATATTTTCAGTTGTTTCACACTTTTTTGTTAAGTATATAATTCCACATGTGATAATTCATAGTTTTGATGCCTTCAGTGTGAATCTACAATTATCATAGTCATCAAAATACAGAAAACTCTTTGAATGAGAAGGTGTGTCCAAACTTCTGGTCTGTACTGTACATATATATATATGTGTGTTTATGTAATGTGTATGTGTGCAATGTGTATAATATGTGTAATATGTGTAATGTGTGTGTAATGTGTGTGTAATGTGTGTGTAATGTGTAAGTAATCTGTGTAATGTGTAATATGTGTAATGTGTATGTTTGTAATGTGTGTAATGCGTGTAATGTGTATAATGTATATGTGTGTAATATAGATGTGTGTACAGTGTCAGACTGGGGTACACTGAGCCCAAGTAGCGCTGTGCAGTTTTATTGAATAACACAGTGGCTATGCTAAAGTTTTAATTACATTACTCAATTACATTACAAAAAGTTCAGGATATTTGGCTTGTCGGTTAAATTTCCGGATGACCCTACAATGCCCTCTAACCTTTACAGGAGAACTTAATGTCACCTTCTCTGACCTTCTGGATGCACATGTCCAGCTGTTCAATGTGTCAGGACTTTTTGCACAACTTGCTGTTCTCTAACAAGGAGCTTAACAGCAAAATTCACACTGGGTGTTTGATCCATGAATCGCCCAATACATTTCCTGGTTCAAATAGAATTGGTATTTAAACAGTCCTCCTCATCATGCTGTTCACATTCTGACATCATGAGACTAAGACATAGGGCTGGCTTCTCAAGTCTTCTCCCTGAGACGTGGCATAGGGCTGGCTTCTCAAGTCTCCTCCCTGAGATGAGGCATAGGGCTGGCTTCTCCAATCTCCTCCCTGAGATGAGGCATACGGCCGGCTTCTCCAGTCTCCTCCCTGAGATGAGGCATAGGGCCGGCTTCTCCAGTCTCCTCCCTGAGATGAGGCATAGGGCTGGCTTCTCCAGTCTCCTCCCTGAGATGAGGCATAGGGCCGGCTTCTCCAGTCTCCTCCCTGAGATGAGGCATAGGGCCGGCTTCTCCAGTCTCCTCCCTAAGAAGAGGCATAGGGCCGGCTTCTCCAGGCTCCTCCCTGAGACGAGGCATAGGGCCGGCTTCTCCAGTCTCCTCCCTGAGAAGAGGCATAGGGCCGGCTTCTCCAGGATCCTCCTTGAGATGAGGCATAGGGCTGGCTTCTCCAGGCTCCTCCCTGAGACGAGGCATAGGGCTGGCTTCTCCAGTCTCCTCCCTGAAAAGAGGCATAGGGCCGGCTTCTCCAGGCTCCTCGCTGAGATGAGGCATAGGGCCGGCTTCTCCAGTCTCCTCCCTGAGATGAGGCATAGGGCCGGCTTCTCCAGTCTCCTCCCTGAGAAGAGGCATAGGGCCGGCTTCTTCAGGCTCCTCCCTGAGACGAGGCATAGGGCTGGCTTCTCCAGTCTCCTCCCTGAGATGAGGCATAGGGCTGGCTTCTCCAGTCTCCTCCCTAAGAAGAGGCATAGGGCCGGCTTCTCCAGGCTCCTCCCTGAGATGAGGCATAGGGCCGGCTTCTCCAGTCTCCTCCCTGAGAAGAGGCATAGGGCCGGCTTCTCCAGGATCCTCCTTGAGATGAGGCATAGGGCTGGCTTCTCCAGGCTCCTCCCTGAGACGAGGCATAGGGCCAGCTTCTCCAGTCTCCTCCCTGAGAAGAGGCATAGGGCCGGCTTCTCCAGTCTCCTCCCTGAGAAGAGGCATAGGGCCGGCTTCTCCAGGCTCCTCCCTGAGACGAGGCATAGGGCCAGCTTCTCCAGTCTCCTCCCTGAGAAGAGGCATAGGGCCGACTTCTCCAGTCTCCTCCCTGAGAAGAGGCATAGGGCCGGCTTCTCCAGTGAGATGAGGCATAGGGCCGGCTTCTCCAGTCTCCTCCCTGAGACGAGGCATAGGACTGGCTTCTCCAGTCTCCTCTTCAGAAGGCTGGTACCCTGGTCAAAACTCTGGTGACCCATGGTCTGTAGCTCAGTGTCCCCATCTCAGCGTCTTCTTCTGGTCACTCAGCAGTCTGGCAGTCTCCTCTTCCAAGCACTGGTCCCTAACTGCAGAACACTAGGGGCTCTGACTGCTCTCCTTATATACCATCTCTAGCTAGACTAGAATCTTTTAGTGGGAGGGGTGGAGTGGAGAATCTCAGCACAAACAGATACAATGTTACACTTTCCGTCTCTCATAGACTTTCCAGTAGACACGTGTAAGCAGTGCTGCCTCCTAATGACAACTGCCCGTTTGTCCAAGAGAATGAAAAACCTTAGAAAAGCCTTTGAATTGCTGAGAATAACAATCTTCACCCTGCTCCGTTCTCCGGTCTCTTCTCCGTGACGCTGGTCCGATCCCGTCCGGCTCCAGCTGGACTTAAAACCAACATTAAACAAATACAATTTTTCTAGTTTTATTCACTGTAAACAGTACAAAAATAGAATAATATTCATTTTTATCAAATTATTGTTTTTTTATTCAATAAGGGCTTAATGTCCTCTGGAATGGTCACCGGCAGTCTCCTCATGTCTCACACATATGGCGGCGATCTCCATTTTCCGCTCTCTCCCATAATAACACGAGCGAGGAATCGGGTCTTCTATCATTTGCATGGTGAAGCTCGTCCTTCTTCATTAGCCGGCCTGGAGCAGGAGCTCAGCTTCACGTAATGACCGACCACATGTGGTAGCGATGGTGATGGATACACTTCAGATCATCATAGTGGTCATCACGTCGACCTCAAAGTAGAAGTATTGGAGAAGCAGTATTCCCTGGAATCTGTTTATTCCTGCACAAGAAGCAGAGCAGGCCTGGTAATCCTGAACTGGTGATTTGGGGAAGAAGACCTGTTCCTTTTAGATCCTGCAGTACATATCGGACTAGAAGAAGGAGAGATTGGGGCTCATTTAACATTTACGGTTGTTTTTGTGTCAGTTTTTATTCTGACTTTGCTTTGTGTTCCTGCACCAAATGTATGAACTGGAGCACCATAATGATATATGGGGTGAGAGTGTAATGTGGTTTACACCTTTAAGTGTAAAGTATACCAGGGGTTCGGCCTGCGTGAGATGCGACATTCTTGTGCGAGAATACCGGTTTAATCTGGAGTTTTCCTCTAGAACATGGGACTCTTGCAGAATAAAAGTAGAGACCAAAATGTAGCAAAAAAAATGGCAAAAAGTTGCAAAAATGACATCTGTGACTTTTGTACACAAGAAAACAGGTGTACCATAGTCCATAAATGAGGATCTTGGTTTTTACTTTATTTCTTACTGCCCCCTAGAGGTAATTCCAGGTAATACACCCCTAAAATGGAATGGACCAGTATTACACTGATCTCCATTTTTAGATACCCACTATGCTCCTTTGATTTGTCACCCCATATGCCACTCACCAGTAATAGCCACCCAGGGCCACCTGACAACAGAGGATCTGGACACGGCCCTGAGTCCCTTTCTGCATCATCCTCACGAGTTCTTACTGTTAAAAGTGTAGGCAGACATACCCTCGGAGGCCACATTCATTCTTTGGATGTAGATTTCCAGTTGCTTCGACATTTCATCCAGGAGGAACAAGGAGTCATAGGAGGAAACAGAGGCAGACATCGTAGGAGGAAACAGAGGCAGACATCGTAGGAGGAAACAGAGGCAGACATCGTAGGAGGAAACAGAGGCAGACATCGTAGGAGGAAACAGAGGCAGACATCATAGGAGGAAACAGAGGCAGACATCGTAGGAGGAAACAGAGGCAGACATCGTAGGAGGAAACAGAAGCAGACATCGTAGGAGGAAACAGAGGCAGGCATCGTAGGAGGAAACAGAGGCAGGCATCGTAGGAGGAAACAGAGGCAGGCATCGTAGGAGGAAACAGAGCAGACATCGTAGGAGGAAACAGAGGCAGACATCGTAGGAGGAAACAGAGGCAGACATCGTAGGAGGAAACAGAGGCAGACATCGTAGGAGGAAACAGAGGCAGACATCGTAGGAGGAAACAGAGGCAGACATCGTAGGAGGAAACAGAGGCAGACATCATAGGAAGGAAACAGAGGCAGACATCGTAGGAGGAAACAGAGGCAGACATCGTAGGAGGAAACAAAGGCAGACATCGTAGGAGGAAACAAAGGCAGACATCGTAGGAGGAAACAGAGGCAGACATCGTAGGAGGAAACAGAAGCAGACATCGTAGGAGGAAACAGAGGCAGACTCATAGGAGGAAACAGAGGCAGACATCATAGGAGGAAACAGAGGCAGACATCGTAGGAGGAAACAGAAGCAGACATCATAGGAGGAAACAGACATCGTAGGAGGAAGCAGACATCGTAGGAGGAAGCAGACATCGTAGGAGGAAGCAGACATCGTAGGAGGAAACAGAGGCAGACATCGTAGGAGGAAGCAGAGGCAGACATCGTAAGAGGAAACAGAGGCAGACATCGTAGGAGGAAGCAGACATTGTAGGAGGAAGCAGACATTGTAGGAGGAAGCAGACATAGTAGGAGGAAGCAGACATCGTAGAAGGAAACAGAGGCAGACATGTTCACCAACCCGACCCACTGTCACCTCTGTATTTACATCAGGCCCACATATCACACTGAATGTCCAGTCAGAACTTAGCCTGAGCTCAGGCAGTGGATGATGAAGTTCTTACCATCCTTCAGAACGTATTCCCCAAGTTAGATAATAGGAGTACTTTACCTCCAGAGGACCCCTGTGCACCTGAGAGCTCTGGATTACAATTCTACGAGTCGTTGGGCACCCATTTCTCCACTGGAACCAAAGAGAAGATTTATAGAAATGAGTTTGCGGACGAGGTCTCTTATATCCTCCAATCATCTGTACATGTATGGTGCTCAGGGTGCCAGGGTCAGAAGCTTTGTCTTTGTAAACCCCTGGACTTGCTCCATATTACCAGTGTCAGCTGTAGGTGGGGTCTCCCGATGTGGTCTCACCAGAGCGCTGCACACAACCTCCCTCTCAGTACTGGTGTTACCTCCTGGTTATACTCACTGCCGTCATTGGAGGAGGAAATCCATTGGAATTTCATCAGATGTTGGTTTATCGGTGGGATGTATGTGGCTTAGGATGTTAGAATGTGTGGTGGCCGCCGTGTCTCCCAGGCACCTATCTTTCTTGCCATTCACACAGACAGGAACGATTCGTATATTCCGTGGCTGGAAGACCTAATTTCTCTAACTAGTGACTTTTTGTAAAGCGGATAGTTGGTCAGAAATAGTGTCCAATGGGGACTGGAGGGAAGCCTGAAGTCCATCAGCTAATCAGAGGGGTCGACACGTCCTAAGTGCTCGGCTTTCTGGGAATGTCATGGCGCACACGCAGTTACTAGGGAACAGCATTAACTGCTGAGATAAGACGGGATTCATCCCAATGAAATTCATTTAGACGACCGTATTTCCCACTTCCAAGATGGAGCTGAAAGTTCATCTCAACTCCGCAGTTAATCATTAAGAAATCAAGACACAAAATGGTGGCAGGAAATCTGTGAGAAACGTTTATAATCAGGAGCAATCAAACCATAGGTCCCGTTATATTGGAGATCCTGAGTGCCCCACCCCAACCATCGACACCACCACCACCTCCACCACCATCTCCAGCACCACCCCCACCTCCAGCACCACCCACACACCACCATCACCCCCACCCACACCACCACCACCATCTCCACCACCACCTCCACCACCATCTTCACCACCACCTCCACCCCCACCATCTCCAGCACCACCCCCACCTCCACCACCACATCCACTATTTACACAGAATACAGACTGTAGCAGAAAACCATAGATCTAGACATGTCAGTACAATGAGTCCTGAACACTGGAGGACACCAGAGTTCTTATAGGTTAGTCATATTGATGACAGCAGGACCGACTCTGGTCATGTACATAACCGGGAGCGTGCCAAGGAGAGTCTTCAACTTTTGTGAGGAAAATAACAAAATCTATCACCAAGCGAAATAGATCTATAAAAGCCAGACAAAATACACAAAGCATCAAGTATCTTCCATCAACAGACACAAAGCACGGAGAATGCAGGCTATGTGAGATAAGACAACGTTGAGTCTATTGGAATTATCTACTGAAATGTCTTAAGACGCCGCAAACATTGCCCTTCCACCTGACATCATGGACATGGACATTTTCTCCCCATTTACAGTCAGGTATAAGATCATCTCTGGATGAGGGCGTCTACGACTAATGTTCTAATTGATGGAGGTCACCGTAAGGTACAAGCTCCCCAGCCACACAGGGCTTTCTTCAGTTTGGGATTTCCAAGGATTATCATGGTGGACTGGATGGAAGGATATAAAAGGAGGACTATCCAGCGCACATATCTCACCACAGTGTCAATCTGGAACAATAGGATGAAGCACAAAATGTTGACTTCAGAGATCATATCGACAATGGCACGTATAATGATGGTTCTGGCCGCAGTGATGTGACCCCCGAGCTGAGGATTCCTGAAGTGATGCTTATTCTGCTCTATTCTCCAGACGTGGCTGAGAAGACTCATCACACTGAGGCCATTACACAGGAACATGAAAAGCCCAGGCAGAAAAGAGCCGTACACAATGCTTGCCAGAAAGTAATGAGACTCCTTCAGTGATAAAGTCATAGTTGTGTTCTGGGGAGTTATCCAAACCAGAGGCATGGTAATGACAAGAGAAAAGACCACCGATCCTACAAGAAGCGGCGTGATGTTGGAAGACAACCACGTCTTCATCTGTAGGAAGAACCTGTGGGACACGATGACCAGTCTTAGGAAATAAGTGATGGAGAGCCAGGTGGTGTTCCAGAAAACGATATACAGCAAAAACAGAAGAGCGATGATCACCTGTAGAGACGTGTGGGAGTCATAGGTCCAGTAACAATTCACAACAGCATTGAAAGACATGGAGCCCTGTAGGACCATATTGGTAATGGCCATGGAGAACTGGATCTTATCACAGACACGGGGTCTGATGTTGTCTCTCCAGTCCCTCAGATATACAAAAGCAATGAATGCATTAAGGATGAGCCCGGGCAGTAGGGTGACAAGTGCAGGAATCACCTAATGCAGCAGCATACTGGAAACCATCAGAAGTCAGGGTCCTCTCAGAGTAAGATGTGTTGTGGTCAAGGCAGAGTCATAAGAAAATCTGGATCGTTGATCAGCTTTATCAGACAGGGAGATGTAAATCTGCTGCTTTGGGTAACCAGTGACGTCTTCACGATCAGGTTTCCTTCAGGAGTTGATTTCCATGATAAGATTGTTATAGGTAACCTCATCATGCTCCAGAGACATCCTTATATCCAGGACAATCCCTCCGCTCTGCCCCCATGATGAAGAGACAGCTCCTCTGATGAAGAGACAGCTCCTCTGATGAAGAGACAGCTCCAGTGATGAAGAAACAGCTCCTTTACTGAAGACACAGCTCTCCACATGAAGAGACAGCTCCTCTGATGAAGAGACAGCTTCAGTGATGAAGAGACAGCTCCAGTGATGAAGAAACAGCTCCTTTACTGAAGACGCAGCTCTCCACATGAAGAGACAGCTCCTCTGATGAAGAGACAGTTCCAGTGATGAAGAGACAGCTCCAGTAATGAAGAGACAGCTCCAGTGATGAAGAGACAGCTCCAGTGATGAAGAAACCGCTCCTTTACTGAAGACGCAGCTCTCCAGATGAAGAGACAGCTCCAGTGATGAAGAGACAGCTCCAGTGATGAAGAGACAGCTCCAGTGATGAAGAGACAGCTCCAGTGATGAAGAAACCGCTCCTTTACTGAAGACGCAGCTCTCCAGATGAAGAGACAGCTCCTCTGATGAAGAGACAGCTCCTCTGATGAAGAGACCGCTCCAGTGATGAAGAAACAGCTCCTTTACTGAAGACGCAGCTCTCCAGATGAAGAGACATCTCCTCTGATAAAGAGACAGCTCCAGTGATGAAGAGACAGCTCCTCTGATGAAGAGACAGCTCCAGTGATGAAGAGACAGCTCCTCTGATGAAGAGACAGCTCCTCTGATGAAGAGACAGCTCCAGTGATGAAGAAACAGCTCCTTTACTGAAGACGCAGCTCTCCAGATGAAGAGACAGCTCCTCTGATGAAGAGACAGCTCCAGTGATGAAGAAACAGCTCCTTTACTGAAGACGCAGCTCTCCAGATGAAGAGACATCTCCTCTGATAAAGAGACAGCTCCAGTGATGAAGAGACAGCTCCTCTGATGAAGAGACAGCTCCAGTGATGAAGAGACAGCTCCTCTGATGAAGAGACAGCTCCAGTGATGAAGAAACAGCTCCTTTACTGAAGACGCAGCTCTCCAGATGAAGAGACAGCTCCTCTGATGAAGAGACAGCTCCAGTGATGAAGAAACAGCTCCTTTACTGAAGACGCAGCTCTCCAGATGAAGAGACATCTCCTCTGATAAAGAGACAGCTCCAGTGATGAAGAGACAGCTCCTCTGATGAAGAGACAGCTCCAGTGATGAAAAGACAGCTCCTCTGATGAAGAGACAGCTCCTCTGATGAAGAGACAGCTCCAGTGATGAAGAAACAGCTCCTTTACTGAAGACGCAGCTCTCCAGATGAAGAGACATCTCCTCTGATAAAGAGACAGCTCCAGTGATGAAGAGACAGCTCCTCTGATGAAGAGACAGCTCCAGTGATGAAGAGACAGCTCCTCTGATGAAGAGACAGCTCCTCTGATGAAGAGACAGCTCCTTTACTGAAGACGCAGCTCTCCAGATGAAGAGACAGCTCCTCTGATAAAGAGACAGCTCCAGTGATGAAGAGACAGCTCCAGTGATGAAGAGACAGCTCCTCTGATGACTTGATATTATACTACGTCTCCTGGTCTGTATGGAGCAAAATGAGATCCAAGAGACTCCTTCAGAATCACATAGTACCGCGCTCATTAAAGGGGCCTCAGTATAGACGGGCGGCTGCACCACAGGTTTTTCGTGCCCCGGACACAACACCGTTGTTGAATCCATTCAGTTAAACCCTTCTTCAGTGCAGCGGATTCATGTTGGGTTCATGTTGTTAGTTACGTCTCCCTTCTTAGAGAACACCTCGTCTACCCGCTCCCAATGATATAAAAGGTCCCCTGGCGGTCAGCCATTAACAGTGCGACCATGCGAGTAGAACATTGACATCAGCCAATGCGATGTCCATCGGGGTCTCGAGGAATGGCTGCCTACAGAGCTGAGAGTAGACTAGCTGGCAGCAGCCAGACAAACCAGTGACCTACCTTCTAGCGAGGACCTTCTACATTTGGGTTTCTGGGAAAGATATTTCAATTCGCTTTCCTTCCAAAGATAAAAAACATGTTTCCCAGAACAGCAGAGCAGCATTGGCTTTAGGACTCCTCTAAACGATGCCGTTTTTTTAGACACTTTTCAATCCTGTCTAGTGATAAATCTGGCACCTTGCGTGGACCCCAACCACTCGGCCTTCATTTTGTGGCCTCCTTATCGCGCCTTTCTCTTCAGATACATTTCTGATTGATTTGCCGCTCTGTCATCCAGTGGTTGTGTACACTGTAGATAAAGCTGTAGATGGCACTGATGGAAGTATCGGCTGGGCGCGTACACATTGTCACACCGGAGGTCCGTGGTCCTGGGCATCAGTCCTCTCTCTGTGTATTGGATCTAGTGCTCAGTGAACTTCTTTCAGCACTGTGAGAGTTAATCCTCTTCTCTTACCCCCTATTTCGTTGGGCTGTAGATTCTTTATTGTGTGATCTCTAGTCTGACTACTCGTGTCCTAAACCTTGTCCGACTACCAATTCTGCTCCTTGCCTGCTCCTGCTCCAACCTTGGAATTACTAGATGGAATATGCACATACTCAGCCTGCCCGGACCTTGGACTGTGTTCAGACTGTGCTTTTTGCCTGGATCCTTGGTGCTTCACTCTGATCCCCATAGGTCATCTACACCAGGACTACTCCAGGAGGTGGCGGCCTGGTTAGTTGGTGCAGTGGGTCCAGGTCTACTTGTGCAGAAGTCCCCATGGAATCTGGATCCTCACAGCAGTTCCACTGGACCACACTACACCAGCCCACTCAGGCTCCCCATAGATCCCAGTGGCTTGCTAGGCTGTCACACACTGAGCAGGTCCTCTGGCACCTTGCATGGTAAGACTGCACACTCCAGTGCCACCATGTCAGCATCAGGCTCTTCTTGGCACCTCCTTGTTCTGTAAGGTGGCATCAAGGAAATTTTAACCTCTTGCGTCTCTTATTTTTTAGTTTTTTAATAAAATTATAAAAAAAATTCTGCATTAATGACTGTGCCCACCAGGGGGCAGATGAGGGTCACATGATGGCCTTCATCAGCGCCTCATACAGTGGGCACATGTAGGTCGGCTGTGATGTTAGGGTGGGTTTACGTAATTATCACCCAGGGAGTGGTCCTGTGGGGAGTTGTGAGAAGAGGAAGGCAGATATGTCCACATCTCACAAAGTATGATAAAAGCAGAAGCCACCGGTGATGTAAGGAGATCTAAGAATGATGAGACTTCTCGCCTTCTTCTCAGTGAAGACCCTCATTTCCACAATGTCTTCAGAAAATCTCTTAACTCTGCGATCACCAAAATAACCAAACCGAGGAACCGAGCCTTGAGCCCATGGGCACGTCCTGAGGAAGCGGGAGGCGGAGGCGTGAGGTCTGCAGGAGCCTCCCAACATGTTCTACATACAGTAAAGCTGCTCTACATTATACCATCTAGAGCAGGGGGGGCACAATGCTTTCTGGGTGGGGACACATTGTCAGAACCAACCTCAAGGGCTGAAAATGACATTTAAAGGGGTATTAACAACTGAAATACTGTATTTACGGCATATCCAACATACATACAAAATTAAAAAATAACATCAATATTGTTTTAGGACGTTAGAAGGTTTACAATTTTAAAAGAAAATTTCCAAAATCAACTTTTTTAAGGACCAGTTCAGTTGTGAAGTCACTTTGAGAAGTTATCCAAACTATCCAAAAATGACCCCATGTTAGAAACTCCACCCTCAAACTATTCAAAACAGTTTTTAGACATGTTTTAACCAATTTAAGTAATCCACAGCAATTAGAGCAAAATGGAGGTGATATTTCAAAATGTCACTTTTTTTTTTGCAGATTTAGCATTTTAATCCATTTTCCCTGTAGCTCACCAAGGGTTAACAACAAAACAAACCTCAATATTGATTATCCTGATCCTGCAGTTTACAGAACCCCCGCCCTCCCGCACCCTTCCCCGGGTGCAGAAGGTTTTTGGAGGACAGCTGGAATGGTCTTTGGGCGTCATGTTGCATTTGAGGAGACCCGGAGGTACCCCACAGTGAAAACAACCAAAAAGTGACCAAAAGTGAATTTCTAAGGGCTGCAGCGAGCACTTTGACACAACACTTTGAATTTATAACACTTGTCCTTAAAAATGAAAAATTAAATTTTTTTTTTTTACAAGAAAATGTGCTTTAGGCCCAAAGCTTCTTTTTCACTAGGGATAACAGGAGAAAATCCCACAATTCACGTCCCATTTCTCCTGAACACAGTAACACCCCATTTGTGGTCGTAATCTGCTGTTTAGGGACACATTAGGGCTCAGAAGGGAAGGAGCGGCATCAGGATTTTCTAACATGGAATTTGATTAAAATGGTTTTAAAGAGCCATAACTTTTATTTTGATAACTATTATTACTATAATATTTTGCGGGACAAGCTATAGTCTTTATTGGTACTGTTTTGGGGTACATTTGGCTTTCTGATCGCTTGTTATCTAATTTTTTGTAAGGTGAGATGGGCAAAAAATGAAATTCTGTCAGTGTTTTTTATTTTTTTTTTGAGGTTCACCCAGTGGTATGTATGATATCATAACTTTATTCTGAAGGTTGATATGATTATTGCAATACCAAATGTATAGAGTTTTTTCATGTTTTACTACTTTTACATAATAAAATCCCTTTTATTAAAGATCTGTTATATTTTGTATCGCCGTATCTTGATGTCCAGAACGTCCGAGGGCTCCTCTTCTGCAGGACAGAATCTACTTTTTCATTGGTACCATTTGGGGTACCCCAGTTACAGGGGGAACACCCCCCAGAGAGGCTGCACAGCAGTAGACCTTGTGGTCTATGGAAGACCCGGCGCTCCCCCAGCCCTGACGGTCACATGACCCCGGAGCCGGTACAGGAAGAGGCACATTGCTTCCTATCTGTATACACAGGGTTCGGTGAGCACTCGTTCAGCACTGGGTATACAGCGATCTAGAAGGCAGGGACACCCAGGAACAGCCCCTGCATTCTCTATGGGGCCCCTGCTGTCACTGACTGTGGCCCCTGGCTCAGCGCTCGGTGTTTAGCTGAGATATGTTCTAAAATGTCCATTCAGAGATAACCCCCCCCGGACGTTTATGGTCTACGGGTGGTCGGAAATGGTTTAATGCTGACATAGTATCTGCCATGGCTTCCTCCTGGGGTCGGGGTGTCCTAGTGTGATTACTCCAAACCTGGCAGATACCATACGATGTATAAACATGCAATGTGAATCTGGGGGAGGAAGTGGCAAAAACTGTAAAAACGTGACATTTTCACATTGGTTCCAGAAAGCAGAAGGAAAAATGCAGAACACAGAGGACCTACTGCCATGCAGATGGTGTCCCAAAAGAGTCCTCAGATGTGAAGCATCGAGACAACCATGGGTATGAGCAACCACCGCCCATCCTTCATCCAGTGCCGTCTATGGGGAAAGAGGGAACTGGCGACGGTGAAGAATATGTCAGTGGAACAGCATTAGCATCTTCAGCATGATTGTGATATCATCCAGGGCCAGATCCATCATCAATATGACCTCAGGGGGCCATACACACAGTGGACTGCAGACTGACCAGTAGTTGGGCTCTGTCTCTACAAGGTGATGTCTCTTAGAGTAGAGCTTAGAGTCTCCATGTCCTAATGGATAGTCTCATAATGATAATGGTGTACCATCATCCTGTACACACTTCTCGGTCTTCCGTTGCTGGTGAGATTCCCATCATGGACTTCTCCAGTCCTATATTCTTATTGGCTAAGCCTATATCCCATCTTAGGATCATGGGTGTAATCTGATCCTTTGCGTGAGGACTGAAAATTAAGCTCCTGAGATATTTGCATGACGACCAGGTCAATTAATCTCTGTCCAAGAAAACTCCTAAACTTGACTTCGGTCAATGTCATATTCAGTTGGAGCTTGAGGAGACCAGAGAGAATCATGATGAGCTTTGCCTGGCAGTTTGGGTTCCTCTTTACCATGGCTGAATGTATAGCTGGGGTTCTCTTTAACTCCTACATTATAACACAGAACGTCCTGGACTGGAGACATGGGAGGCGCCTGAGCCTGTGTGATAAGATCCTGGTCCTCATGGCCATGAACAATATCTTCCTGCAGTGTGACATGAATGTGGCCACCTTCCTCTACATGGTCTTTCCTGAGACGGTTCAGTGTAAGAAGGCCTATTCCACCTTGTCGGTTTTCCTGACATTCCAGTTCTACTTCAGTTTCTGGATCACAGCGGGGCTCTGCATCTACTACTGCCTGAGGATCGTGAGCTTCAAACATCACCTCTTTCTCCAGCTGAAGATGAACATCTCTGAGGTGGTTCCCAGGTTCCTCATGCTGGCAGGCATGGGCTCGTTTGGCATTAGTCTTTTCTCCATGTGGAACATTGAGGTGTCTTCTTCCAGGGAGAATACAAATCTCTCCACGGGGATCTTCGTGAACAACGTCTCCATCCTCCTGAGTCCATCCTACAAGGTCCTGACCATTGTTGTGGGCTGCTGCTTGCCCTTCATGCTGACTCTCCTCTCCATAGTCCTCACATTGTCCTCCCTGATTACACACACCCGGAGTATGAGGAACAACAAGGCCGGCTTCAGCGTTCCCAGGCTGGATGCTCACATTAGAGCTGCTTGGATCATGATTCTCCTCATGGTCCTGTATGCCGCTTTTTATGTCTCTGAGGTCTATCTTCTGGCATCTTCACTATCTATTGACAACTTCTGGGAAGTGATTTCTTTGATTTTTGTGTTAATCTATCCTACAGCGCAGTCCTTGACCATCATCTTAGGGAATGCTAAGCTCCGTTTTTCATGTCTACAGAGGAGGAACTGTGCCAGGCACCTATAAATGTCAGCATGGTCTACAGATACCAGCCCTGGTCCTCACTTGGATTTCTGATGAACATCAGTTCTCGAGTGTGTGAAGCTAGCCCTGTGCACACACTGGACCTCATAGCCACGTGGCACCAGAGCTTGTTCCACATCCTATCATGGCCCCTACTGTCTACAGCTGTAAGACTTCTCCAGTAATATGAGACCTCATAGCTGTTTCTGTAGACCTTTTGTGGAGCTGGAGACCTCTGGTATGCTGAGTGCTACTCATGTGATGTAATACTAGAACTAGTTACCGTTCTTGGTCTTTGTAGTAAAACAATTATGGTAGGAAGCTTTGGAGATTTCATGTTCATGTAATGACTAGTCTCACGCTGTTTCTCATGGAGGCGGCACGGCATCTCGTGACTTAAAGGGGTATTCCCATCCCACAGATGTAGTTTGTATAGTTAGATATAGCCATACCAATATTATTACTAATAGAATGTATTTATATAAAATGTACTGTTTAGAAGATTTCCCTATTTGGATTTTCTATTGCCGCACATCAGTCAGGCTGTTGCCTCTGGCTACGAATATAACTACTATAATACTGCCTCCTATGTACAAGAATATAACTACTATAATACTGCTCCTATGTACAAGAATATAACTACTATAATACTGCTCCTATGTACAAGAATATAACTACTATAATACTGCTCCTATGTACAAGAATATAACTACTATAATACTGCTCCTATGTACAAGAATATAACTACTATAATACTGCTCCTACGTACAAGAATATAACTACTATAATACTGCCTCCTACGTACAAGAATATAACTACTATAATACTGCCTCCTATGTACAAGAATATAACTACTATAATACCGCCTCCTATGTACAAGAATATAACTACTATAATACTGCCTCCTATGTACAAGAATATAACTACTATAATACTGCTCCTATGTACAAGAATATAACTACTATAATACTGCTCCTATGTACAAGAATATAACTACTATAATACTGCTCCTACGTACAAGAATATAACTACTATAATACTGCCTCCTACGTACAAGAATATAACTACTATAATACTGCCTCCTATGTACAAGAATATAACTACTATAATACCGCCTCCTATGTACAAGAATATAACTACTATAATACTGCCTCCTATGTACAAGAATATAACTACTATAATACTGCTCCTATGTACAAGAATATACTACTATAATACTACCTCCTATTACAAAATATAATACTATAATACTACCTCCTATGTACAGAATATAACTACTATAATACTACCTCCTATGTACAAGAATATAACTACTATAATACTGCTCCTATGTACAAGAATATAACTACTATAATACTGCTCCTATGTACAAGAATATAACTACTATAATACTGCCTCCTATGTACAAGAATATAACTACTATAATACTGCTCCTATGTACAAGAATATAACTACTATAATACTGCCTCCTATGTACAAGAATATAAACTACTATAATACTGCTCCTATGTACAAGAATATAACTACTATAATACTACCTCCTATGTACAAGAATATAACTACTATAATACTACCTCCTATGTACAAGAATTATAACTACTATAATACTACCTCCTATGTACAAGAATATAACTACTATAATACTGCTCCTATGTACCAAGAATTATAACTACTAATAATACTGCTCCTATGTACAAGAATATAACTACTATAATACTGCCTCCTATGTTACAGAATATAACTACTATAATACTGCTCCTATGTACAAGAATATAACTACTATAATACTACCTCCTATGTACAAGAATATAACTACTATAATACTGCTCCTATGTACAAGAATATAACTACTATAATACTGCCTCCTATGTACAAGAATATAACTACTATAATACTGCCTCCTATGTACAAGAATATAACTACTATAATACTGCTCCTATGTACAAGAATATAACTACTATAATACTGCTCCTATGTACAAGATATAACTACTAAATACTCCTAGTACAAGAATATAACTACTATAATACTGCCCCTATGTACAAGAATATAACTACTATAATACTGCTTCTATGTACAAGAATATAACTACTATAATACTGCTTCTATGTACAAGAATATAACTACTATAATACTGCTTCTATGTACAAGAATATAACTACTATAATACTGCCTCCTATGTACAGAATATAACTACTATAATACTGCTCCTATGTACAGGAATATAACTACTATAATACTGCTCCTATGTACAAGAATATAACTACTATAATACTGCTCCTATTACAAGAATATAACTACTATAATACTGCTCCTATGTACAAGAATATAACTACTATAATACCTATGTCAGAATAACTACTAATACTGCTCCTATGTTCAAGAATATAACTACTATAATACTGCCTCCTATGTATAAGAATATAACTACTGTAATACTGCTCCTATGTATAAGAATATAACTACTATAATACTGCTCCTAATGTTCAAGAATATAACTACTATAATACTGCTCCTATGTACAAGAATATAACTACTATAATACTACCTCATATGTTCAAGAATATAACTACTATAATACTGCTCCTATGTACAAGAATATAACTACTATAATACTGCTCCTATGTACAGGAATATAACTACCTATAATACTGCCTCCTATGTATAAGAATATAACTACTGTAATACTGCTCCTATGTATAAGATATAACTACTATAATACTGCTCCTATGTACAAGAATATAACTACTATAATACTGCTCCTATGTACAAGAATATAACTACTATAATACTGCCTCCTATGTACAAGAATATAACTACTATAATACTGCTCCTATGTACAAGAATATAACTACTATAATACTGCTCCTATGTACAAGAATATAACTACTATAATACTGCCTCCTATGTATAAGAATATAACTACTGTAATACTGCTCCTATGTATAAGAATATAACTACTATAATACTGCTCCTATGTACAAGAATATAACTACTATAATACTGCTCCTATGTACAAGAATATAACTACTATAATACTGCCTCCTATGTACAAGAATATAACTACTATAATACTGCTCCTATGTACAGGAATATAACTACTATAATACTGCTCCTATGTACAAGAATATAACTACTATAATACTGCTCCTATGTACAAGAATATAACTACTATAATACTGCTCCTATGTACAAGAATATAACTACTATATACTGCTCCTATGTACAAGAATATAACTACTATAATACTGCTCCTATGTACAAGAATATAACTACTATAATACTGCTCCTATGTACAAGAATATAACTACTATAATACTGCTCCTATGTATAAGAATATAAACTACTGTAATACTGCTCCTATGTATAAGAATATAACTACTATAATACTGCTCCTATGTACAAGAATATAACTACTATAATACTGCTCCTATGTACAAGAATATAACTACTATAATACTGCTCCTATGTACAGAGAATATAACTACTATAATACTGCTTCTATGTACAGGAATATAACTACTATAATACTGCTCCTATGTACAAAGAATATAACTACTATAATACTGCTCCTATGTACAAGAATATAACTACTATAATACTGCTCCTATGTACAAGGAATATAACTACTATAATACTGCTCCTATGTACAAGAATATAACTACTATAATACTTGCCTCCTAATGTATAAGAATATAACTACTGTATACTGCTCCTATGTATAAGAATATAAACTACTATAATACTGCTCCTATGTACAAGAATATAACTACTATAATACTGCCTCCTATGTACAAGAATATAACTACTATAATACTGCCTCCTATGTACAAGAATATAACTACTATAATACTGCTCCTATGTACAGGAATATAACTACTATAATACTGCTCCTATGTAAAAGAATATAACTACTATAATACTGCTCCTATGTAAAAGAATATAACTACTATAATACTGCTCCTATGTACAAGAATATAACTACTATAATACTGCCTCCTATGTACAAGAATATAACTACTATAATACTGCTCCTATGTACAAGAATATAACTACTATAATACTGCTCCTATGTACAAGAATATAACTACTATAATACTGCTCCTATGTACAAGAATATAACTACTATAATACTGCTCCTATGTACAAGAATATAACTACTATAATACTGCCTCCTATGTACAAGAATATAACTACTATAATACTGCCTCCTTGCTGAGAGGTTGTGTGTCTGCAGCTCTCCTGAGGCTTTGGATGTCTGGAGAAAGTCCGGGGCGTGGCCAACCCGGCAGGGGAAACTCTCCAAGAAAGGCCCAGGCTCCTAGGCCTAATCTGGGAAACAATACCCAGCCAACTCAATCAGGGGATGTAAATCCCAAAGTTTCTTTGGATGGAAAGAATGTCAGCGGTTCCAGTGCAAGACAAGAAGAAGCAAGAAGTAAATGTCTGGTGAAACCACCTACCAGTGTGAATGAAAGACCAGAAGTGAGAACCATGCAGAGTGTGCAGGAGGTGAGATCTCCATTGCCAGCCTCAGGTGGACAATCCACCTCCACTCCTGGAAGGCAGAGGAGGACATCCCTGGAAAGGCAAACCATCCAGGAGAATCTACAGCAGCGTGTGGTGATAGATTCTGAGCGCAGAAGGTCTGGGGGCATGCAAGCTGTGAAGGAGACCAGGAGCAGTAATGGAGGAAGACCTCAAGGTGTTACTAGTGCCGTCTGTGCTGCAAATCCGGGATCCAGTCGCCCATCTGGAGATTGTGACCCAAAAGTAGCGACAGCAGCCGCAAAAATCCAGGGACCACAGGGTTCTGCACCAAAAATGCTGAGTCTTGTGCCAGGAAACAGCGGACAGAATCTACCTAAGGAAACCTGTACTGCAATCAAACAGCCTGCAAAACTCCCCAGCAGCAGCAATCAGAGGCCTCCAGAGCATCCACCTGAGCTCCACCTGGCTGATCAGATCCCAGCACTGGTGAGGAGAATGGAGACACTGAAGAAGCATAAACTGTACCTGCAAAAACAGATCAACTGCACATACAAACTGAAGGCCGCAAACCCAGGGAAGCAGGCCTTACTGGACAAGAAGCTGGACTCACTGGCCAAGAAGCAGGCCTTACTGGACAAGAAGCTGGACTCACTGGCCAAGGAACTGGCTGACAATGCACAGGAGATTGACTTTGTCTTAGAGAAAATGGGACCAGTGGCAGAGACATACAGGAACCAGCAGAGGTTTGAGAAAGAAAAGAACTCTGAGACTGGAACAACATCTAGGTCTGAAACCCAGCAGTCCCATGTAAGACCCATCTTACAGCCAGCAACTCTTCCTTTTGAGGAGAGAGAACTATACAAGAGGAAAACATCTAAGCAACAACAGCCAAGTCCTGCATCAGCCCCCGGTGAGGTACTACAAGTCCCAGCAGTAAGTACTGCACAAAATGAAAACTGTGGACTCTTACCTGATGACAGCAGTGAAGTGGCAGTGCAGACACCACAAGTCCCAGGAGTCAGAGCACTGCAGGAGGACTGTGGACTGATACCGGCAGGTAACACTGCAGCAGCACCTCAGCGTGTATGTGAGCAGGACACCCAGGACTGTGGTGTGCAGGGGGTTAATACTGAGGACTGTGGTGTGCAGGGGGTTCATACTGAGGACTGTGGTGTGCAGGGGGTTCATACTGAGGACTGTGGTGTGCAGGGGGTTCATACTGAGGACTGTGATGTGCAGGGGGTTAATACTGAGGACTGCGGTGTGCAGGGGGTTGATACAGAGGACTGTGGTGTGCAGGGGGTTGATACTGAGGACTGTGATGTGCAGGGGGTTCATACTGAGGACTGTGATGTGCAGGGGTTAATACTGAGGACTGCGGTGTGCAGGGGGTTGATACTGAGGACTGTGGTGTGCAGGGGGTTGATACTGAGGACTGTGATGTGCAGGGGGTTCATACTGAGGACTGTGATGTGCAGGGGGTTCATACTGAGGACTGTGGTGTGCAGGGGGTTCATACTGAGGACTGTGATGTGCAGGGGGTTGATACAGAGGACTGTGGTGTGCAGGGGGTTGATACTGAGGACTGTGGTGTGCAGGGGTTGATACTGAGGACTGTGATGTGCAGGGGGTTGATACTGAGGACTGTGATGTGCAGGGGGTTCATACTGAGGACTGTGATGTGCAGGGGGTTAATACTGAGGACTGTGATGTGCAGGGGGTTAATACTGAGGACTGTAGTGTGCGGGGGGTTCATAGTGAGGACTGTGGTGTGCGGGGGTTCATACTGAGGACTGTGGTGTGCGGGGGGTTCATACTGAGGACTGTGGTGTGCAGGGGGTTCATACTGAGGACTGTGGTGTGCAGGGGTTAATACTGAGGACTGCGGTGTGCAGGGGTTAATACTGAGGACTGTGGTGTGCAGGGGGTTCATACTGAGGACTGTGGTGTGCAAGGGGTTCATACTGAGGACTGTGATGTGCAGGGGGTTAATACTGAGGACTGCGGTGTGCAGGGGGTTGATACAGAGGACTGTGGTGTGCAGGGGGTTGATACTGAGGACTGTGGTGTGCAGGGGGTTGATACTGAGGACTGTGATGTGCAGGGGGTTCATACTGAGGACTGTGATGTGCAGGGGTTCATACTGAGGACTGTGGTGTGCAGGGGGTTCATACTGAGGACTGTGATGTGCAGGGGGTTGATACAGAGGACTGTGGTGTGCAGGGGTTGATACTGAGGACTGTGGTGATGCAGGGGGTTGATTACTGAGGACTGTGATGTGCAGGGGGTTGATACTGAGGACTGTGATGTGCAGGGGGTTCATACTGAGGACTGTGATGTGCAGGGGGTTAATACTGAGGACTGTGATGTGCAGGGGGTTAATACTGAGGACTGTAGTGTGCGGGGGGTTCATAGTGAGGACTGTGGTGTGCGGGGGGTTCATACTGAGGACTGTGGTGTGCGGGGGGTTCATACTGAGGACTGTGGTGTGCAGGGGGTTCATACTGAGGACTGTGGTGTGCAGGGGGTTAATACTGAGGACTGCGGTGTGCAGGGGGTTAATACTGAGGACTGCGGTGTGCAGGGGGTTAATACTGAGGACTGTATTACTGCTGATATATCTGATGTTGTTGATGTCTCTGTGTGTGATAATGTCCCAGCTGAGGAGTCATCTATAGCAGCTGGTAACATAGAGACCCCGGGTGTTGATGGTGAGGAGGGGGCAGTGCAGCCTCAGGCTGAGGAGTTCCCCCTTTTAGTTACACCACAGGCAGCAGAGCCCAATAGTACAGGCGGTCAGCAGCCCACACAGCGCCCCCCGCAGGACACTGGTCAGATGTCTGGGAATGCTTGGAGTCGGGGTTCACCGTCATTTCCCTCTAACACCAGATACACAGGCCAGGCCTTCAAGAGAAGGAACGTTGTCAGGTTCAGACATAAAGGGGCAAAGGAAGATCTACCTGACAGAAGGTGTGTGGTCAGAGACATGCTGTGTACCCAGATGGGCTTCCTGCCAACCAACATCCTGGCAGTAATAAACCTCCCAGACAGACAGGGCTATGATATTAGCTTCAAGCTGATGTCTGATCTGGACCGGTTCTGGGCTCTCTACACCCGGGTCAGAGATACTGAGGGGTGGAATAAGTTCAGCTTATCCCCATATCTAAGCCTGACACTGTAAACGTCACTATCATTTTTCTGGAACGAGTCTGTCCCCCTCAGGACATTATTATCTGGCTCAGGAGGCAATTGTGACCTCAAGTCAAACCTGACCAAGACCAGGGATGAGGATGGAATCTGGACCGGGGGGTGGAGGGTCCTGGTTACATTACATCAGCACCAGAACATCACCCATCACCTTCCCAATTCCTTCTTCATTGGCCGAGAGAAAGGTGTTTGTTTCTACCCTGGTCAGCCCCGTCTATGCTTTAAATGTGGGAAGTCTGGTCACGTGGCGAGTGTCTGCACCATGGTGAAGTGCAGCCTGTGCGGGACATCGGCCATGTGAGCTCCACCTGCCAGAACATAAGGTGTAACCTGTGTGGTAACATCGGTCACCCCCATAAAGACTGTCCTGAAGCGTGACATAATATCTGTAGAGATCTCCCTGATGAGGACTTGGTGGAAGGGGCAGATGTCCCAGATGAGGAGCAGGAGGAGGAGGGCGCTATTGTCAGGGTCATTGTACACAGTACCAGAGACCCCACACATGAGCAGTACTGTGCCGGACCACCCGCAGGCGGGTAACACTGAGGGGGACATGGAGGTTGTGGAGCAGCCTGTAGAGCGTCCAGTGTCTGTCTCTTCCCCTGCCCCAGCACCCGCCACTGGGGAAAATAAAAAACGCAAAAATGAGAGTGCTCAGACAGGATGATGTCACTGTAACTACCAACAGATACAGTGTGCTGTCCGAGTCAGACGGAGAGGCAGAGATAGAGCGAGAGCTGAAGCGTATGATGGCGGAATGTGATGACGACCCAGGAGGGGATCCTCCCACAAAAAGGAGACCTCTATATGCCGAGTCACAGTCTGTATGGGATATGGAAACTGGTAGTCAGCAAGACAACTCTGATTTATGATGATGGGGGTTATCTTTCTTCTTCTTCTCCTGATGGCAGACTTCCATCTTAAAGTGGTCACCAGTAACGTGAATAGCATTAGAGCTAGAAGGACCAGACATGTCGTCTACGAACACCTGAGATACCTCAATGCCGATGTGTTCTTCCTGCAGGAGACACGATTAAACACCTTAGGTCTCATACGAGAGGCAGAGAGAGAATGGCAGTCTGGTCCGTCCTTCTGGTCGATGTCTGTGGAGCCTTATGCCGGAGTTAGTATCTTGTTTAATACTCGTGATGTAATTGTACATAGACTAACGGAGGTCTCGATGGGAAGGTGCCTGCTGCTAGAGATCACCATCCGAGGTAGAAGACTCCGGCTTATTAACATCTATGGGCCACAGACAGTGAGCGAAAGGACTGAGCTTTTTAATGATGTAAAGCCGTACTTATTCACATCTATTCCGGTTATCATGGCTGGAGACTTTAATGCCACCATTACAACCAGCGACAGGCCTAGTGGTAGACCCCTTACTAGGGACTGTAAGGTCCTAAACAGCATTATTCTGCAGGCCGGCCTGTCTGATGTCTTTGTACATGGTGGTAGGAGTCCAAAATTCACCTACACCTGTGCCGGACGCAGCAGTAGGATAGATCTGGCTCTGGTGAGTCCCAATGAAGCCATCAGTGAAAGAAGGGAAAAGACAGTCCCTTACTCCGATCATTTGGCCTTATACTTTTGTTTAGGTGCAAATAAGCATCCAGATGTTGGTAGAGGGTTGTGGAAACTAAATTCCAATCTTTTAGATGACAATTATGTCCAGGAATACATTCATGCTTTCTTTCAGAATCAGCTTGAGAGAGTGGATTTCTATGATAATATGGCTGACTGGTGGGAGGACGTCAAGGAGGAGATCTGGTCCCTCTTACAGAGACTGTCAATTAAGAAGGGGAAGAGTAAGTATAGCCAGTATCTGAGACTGCGCAAAGAATTGGAGTCACTGTATTCGGCGGGTGGGGATGACCAACAAAGGATTGACCGGCTGAAATCTGAGATGAGTCAGTATCAGTACAGCAGGTACACCTCCCTGGTAGCTGAACGGGATTATGGGGCCTTAGGGGCTCCTGATCCCTATGAGAACTGCCGGGAGCGTGTGGAAAAAAAACTGATTGCAGGTCTCACTGACTCCCAGGCGTTTTTACAAGGAATCTCGGAGGGTATCCTGGGGGTCGTGAGATCTTACTATACTGACTTGTTTCAGAAGAAAGGCTTTGGATAAGGAAAAAGTGACCCAATTCTTGGAGGCAACTCCAGGCCCTGATACTAGAGATTTGGACTTTTCTCCTTTAACAGCAGAAATAACGGTGGAGGAGGTTAAAGTGGCCATTGATAAATTACATCTGAAGAAGGCACCAGGTCCAGACGGTATTACCGCTGAATTTTATAAGAAGTTCAGAGACCACTTAGCTCCAATCCTCGTGGACGTGTACTAAAATTGTCTAGAAAATCACCTGATGCCTCCGTCCATGAGGGTGTCCTCGTTAATTCTGCTGCCTAAAGGTAAGGAGCCTAGTGACATCAAGAACTGGAGGCCGATTGCCCTCTTGAATGTCGACAGGAAGATTCTGGCAAAATTCTGTTCTCTAGATTAGTCTGTTTGTCCCGGGCACTGTTGTCAGGCTGTCAGTTCGGCACAGTAAAAGGGCGGAACATCTCTGGAGCAGTCATCTCGATAAGGGAGATGTTTGAGAGATGTAAAGCTCTGAGGTGTGGGAGATATGTTGTAGGTCTGGACCAGGCTAAAGCCTTCGACAGAGTAGACCACGAGTATCTATGGGCCACTTTGTCAAAGTATGGTATTCCAGGACAATTTATTGATTGGCTGAAGACCTTGTATAGAGAGGCTGAGAGCTTTCCTCTGATCAATGGTTGGCAGGGGGACACATTCAGGGTAGAGGCAGGGGTGAGACAAGGCTGCCCGCTGAGTCCCCTCCTGTATGTGTTTGCCTTAGACCCATTCCTGAGGTCACTGCAGGAGTGTGATTTTCGGGGGGTGCCGGTCCCCCACTGCTTGCCCCTGGATGTTGTCGCCTACGCGGATGATGTGACTGTGGTGATATCTGAGCCTCGTGAGGTGGAGATGTTGTCTGCAGCCATCAGAAGCTACTCGGAGGCCTCAGGGTCTCTGGTCAACCTTAAGAAGAGTCAAGCTCTCTGGACTTTAAGTACTGGTCCATACTTTGATCTGCCACAGTTTGTGAAGGCCTCCACCCATATTAAGATCTTAGGGGTTAAATTTGGGAGGGACGATAACGCCAGGATAAATCGGGAAGAAAAGTTGGATGCCAGAAATGTAAAGGTTCAGCGATGGAAGAACTGGAGGCTGACCTATAGAGAAAGGGTTACTATGCTGAAGACTTACCTGGTCCCTGTCTTCTTGTACGTGTCTGTCATTTATCCTTTGCCAGAATCTTTCTCGGCTAGGCTCTTCAGCCTGTTCTTTCAGCTTCTTTGGGGAACAGGTTGAACCCAGTAAAAAGAGGGATCACCTACCTGCAGAGGAGAGCGGGGGGGGCTGGATATGATAAATCCAAGGGTGTTCTTTGACTCCATGTTTCTGAAAGTTAATTTTGGTTGCTTGGACTCAGAGAACAGCTCCCTGTGGGTGAACAGTGTCAGGGACTGGATATTGCCTTTTGCAGAATCTTGGATGCGAGGCGGCAGTCTCAAGAGGGGTCGATTGACTCGTGGCTTCCTCCCCCAGTACCTGGACTATGGCATAAGATGTCTGAAGAAGTGGGGTATAGAGAAGTCCTTCATTGAGAGTGAAACCAGGAAAGAGCTGTACTCCAGAGTATGTAAGACCTTCTATTGTTTACAGCTAGCTCTTACAGACTGTCCGACCACCACCTTAGAGGATAGTCTGAGGTTTCTCAATGGACCGAGGCTGCCCCCTAAGTTCTGTGACATTGCCTGGCTCTCATTACAGGGAAAACTGTTTGTCAGGGGGAATCTAAAATTCCTCAGTGTGTCGGATCGCATGTGGTCCTTAGGGTGTCAGGAGGAGGAGACTATGCGTCATTTTATTTCAGAGTGCTGGGGTGGACGGACAAGCTGCATGACATAGCCGCCAAGCTAAAATCCTCATTACGTCCCTAAAAATACCCAGAAATCCTCTATGGGGTCACATCTCGTGTGAATAACATCGACCGGGGGACCATGTATCTGATAATCACTGTCATCAAATATTACCACTGGCAAACCAGAACCCGAGTGTCCATCCATAGCGAGCCATTCCATCATACCAAAGCCATAACCCTCATCATGTCAGAACTCAGGTGGATCCGGTCATTAGAGGTCAGGAAAAAGGGAGAGAACATAAAAACTATGGAGGAACGTCCATCTA
>ONZH01028868.1:0-94506 GCA_900303285.1 Rhinella marina
CCCCCCATGTTGATTAAAAAAAAAAAATTGAGTGGAATTCTAGATGTGGTCAATCGTGTCATGATTTTATCATTTATATTCCTTTTTCCCACCCTGGGTGATGCTGAGTGTTGATCTATATTTGACATTAAATTTTTTTCATGTAATTTATTCTTTGTGATGGTTACATGCTTTCACTGAGCAGAGATTGGATGTTGAAGAACGAAGTCACACACATCCAACGTGGTGTTAACGACGATGCGCCGCTCCATTCAAAAATGTTACGTTGGTCTTTATTCATCCATGTTTTTAACCAGCAGACACAGAACGCCCAAAATGATCTCTTTGTTTTGCACAGAAATTGTCTTAAAATGTGTTGTCCTCATTCCACTGTGACAGGAAACGTGTCGTAATACAGTATATACGTGAGTTTGCAAAATATCATACGGCTGAACATTTCGAGTTCTCAGGATTTAGAAAACAATGTGTTAAAAATGTGTTCACACTGCGGTATTCCCAGGCAGAAAATCGATTTGGGTGAAAAAATACACATGACCTGCACTACAGATTTTAAAATCCGGAGTGCCAGTGTATGTTGTAGATTTCCACCGCAGAGTTCACCCTTTGAAATAGACTGAAAATCTTAGCAAACTGCATCAAACTTTGCATGTCTGCCAGATTCTGCAGCAAATCTGCAATTGTTTTCTTCGACCCCCCCCCCCCTCCCTTCCCCCGTCCTTTGACATGCCATTAACCCCCTCACTGTTTTGCCCGAGTCAAGCTGCCTGGGGCAGTCTGAAAAGTAGCTAACTGGAGGGGGGGAGGGCTGCTTTAGATGGTTATATCTCCTGAATGGTAACCGCTACAAACATGCAACTGGTCTTGTTTGAAAGCTGATAGTCCAGGCCTCTCGTAGAAGACCAGTTGCAAAATGACAGCTAAAGTCGAAGCAACAGAGGAGAAATCAAGTTGGGCATTCACAGCATCCCGATTGCTATCTGTGATATTTTCCTCTGTCCTGAACGTATTACTGTTATTCTGGTATTGTCTGAAAGCATGGAATGTCTGCTTTCAAACAAGACCAGTTGCATGTTTCTAGTTGCTACCATCCAGGAGGTAGCAGCATCTAAAGCAGCCCCCCCCCCCCTCCAGTTAACTACTTTTCCCACTGCTGGAGCTGGACTCTGGCAAAACAGTTAGGGGTTAAAGGGGTATTCCAAGAGCTTTAAAAAATGGGCACAGAGACCGTGTCCTGCTGGTTATGCAGCAGTCATGTCACATCCATCATTCACATGACTACTGCAGCCAGTCATTAGTCATGTTGAATGATGGACCTGATGACGCCAATGTTGCTGGGGCAAATGGAACTGGCATGGTAGAACACATTATTTTAGTCTGCACTGTGGTCTGCGTCAGTTTTTTTTAATTATAATAATTTGGAATACCCCTTGACAGGGATTGTGTAATGCGCTTGTGCGAAGTGGCCAGTGCCATACATGTTTTGTTTGAATTGAATGAACATACTAAAAATTCCAACCCGACATGTCACTTTTTTGGCAGACAGCAGTCTGCCATCATTCAATTCAATGCAACTAAGCCATGTGACCACTGTACGGTGACGTCACATGGCCTAGGAAAGGACCACTTTGCTCATTGAGCGCCAGCCTCTTTTAGCAGCTGATCGGCGGGGGTCTTGGGTGTTGGACCCCTGCTGATCTGATATTGATGTCCTATCCAGAGAATAAGTCATCAATACTAATTACAGGATAACCCCCTTTAACCTGTAATATTAAAAGATGGTCATCTGAAATGGTAAAGCTTTAGGCCCCTTTCACACGGGCGAGATTTCCGCGCGGGTGCAATGCGTGATGCGAACGCATTGCACCCGCACTGAATCCTGACCCATTCATTTTAATGGGGCTTTTCACATGAGCGTTTTTTTTCACGCATCACTTCTGCGTTGCGTGAAAAACGCAGCATGTTCTATATTCTGCGTTTTTCACGCAGCCCAGGCTCCATAGAAATGAATGGGGGGGTGTTAAAAACGCGACGCAACGCATTGCATCCGCATGCAATCCGCGCGTTTTTAACGCAACGCATCCGCAATGCATCCTGAACAAATCCGCGACGCTCGTGTGAAGGAGGCCTTATGCTGATTACACAGCTGCAGTTTGCTGTAGTGTATCGGTGAAGGTAAGGGCGCATTCTCACTTACCAAGCAGGCAATAACCACATGGCTAAACCATGCACGGTTTCTCAAAATTGCCACGTTTTGCAATTCATTTTTGGACTGTGTGGCACGCAGATGAAAATTATTATTTAAAGGGGTTGTCCGGGTTCAGAGCTGAGAGTGCTCCGATGCCCTCCCTTGCCCTGTGCTGGATCGCGCAGTATAATATAATAATACACACTGCCGGGCGGAGGCTTCAGTGATGTCACCGGCTCTGATGGGCCGGATTTAGCGCTGCCCTAGCCATTTCACTGTCTAGGGCAGCGCTAAAGCCCGCCCATCCGTGCCGGTGACGTAACCGGGCTCACTGCCGGGTGGAAGCCTCTGCCTGGCAGAGCTCAGTTCGTCACAGGAATCGGGCAAAATGCCTTTGCCCTGCGCGATGCAGGGCAAAGGAGGGCATCGGAGCGTGAGATGCTCCGATGCTCTAGTCAGGCGGGCTTCCTGGGTGAAATTAAAGGTATGTCTGGGTTCAGCTCTGAACCCGGACGACCCCTTTAAGCTTGGCTATCTGGTGATTGCCTGTGGAACGCCATACTGATGCCTTTCAGCGTGTAAGAATGTGCACCCTGTCAGTTTTCAGCCTGGATTGTAAAATGAGATTTATTTGGCTGCTATTTTTTTTTAACACAGACGATTACTTGGGCCACGTTCACATCTCCAGTGAAGGTTTCCGGCAGGCTGTTTTGGCCCAGACAGGCCTGTCGGAGTTTACAGATTACAGCGGGGTACCTGTTGAGTATAATGGGATCCGTCAGTGATCTAGCCGCTGACATAAATGCTGGGTTTCTGCTGGACAAATACATGTACCGTTTTTGATCCAGCTGACATCCGCAAAGGGATCAGGTAAAAATCTAAATTCGCCCAATACCCCCGCCCTCCCCCCCCACATCATCTGTCGAGAGGGCCCTGTGCACTTTAGACTGGCAGTGGAAACTGCCATTCACTAATGTGTATGGTGTCCTTTAGGCCTCTTTCACACTTCAGTGAATCACAGACATGTGCTGTACCACGTACCCATTGATGTGTTTGTTCACACATTAGTGGTCAGTGGAAAAATCACAGAGACGTCCGCTACTTTGGCACTTGATGTGGACCAAAGACGCCTATTGAAGTCTATGGGTTTGTGAAAAACTACTGATACAACACGGGTGGCATCCGTGTTTGATTCCGTTTTTCACTGACCACAGGTAGGAGATGCTCTGGAAATTATTTTTCAGCTGAGAAGTGGCCATGGAATACGGATGGCAAACAGACGCACGGACCAAACGGAGACCCTTCACAGATGACCCATGGACGGATTTTCCACAGACCTCAAACCTCAGAAATGTGAGCAAAGCTTTAGGCTGGTGTCAAACTATTTATTTATTTTTCTAAAACGCTGCTTTTTTTTGTTGCGTATTTTCCTAAAATCTCTGCCTCCAGATGTTAAATGTTGTGCAATAGTAAAATATAAAACACCATGCGAACATTGTGTGCTGAGTTTTATGATAGTTTCCATCTAAAAAATAAAATTTAAGGCCAGGAAAAAATATATAATGTGGCAACACCGTAACAGTAGTTGTGAGCAATACAATGTCTGGATGAGTTTTTAGCCCCTGAATACAAATATTTCCATTCACTGAATGGAAGCAAAATCCTAAAAACGGTGAGGAACTGAAGCAAAAAAAGTTTGTTAGAAAGTAAGGCCCATTGCAGACGAGCGTGACACACGCACGTCTCCCGCATCGCATCTACTAGCCAGAACTCCCGGCACTGATGGGGTCTCATAGCATCATAAATAATGTATAATGCCATGTAACGCTTACAGTTCTGGAATGTGTTGGATAACACTAACAGCATTAGGTCAGTGTTATCCAACACAATCCAGAACTGTAAGGGTTACATAGCATCATAAATCAGTATAATGCTATGTGACCCCGTCAGTGGCAGGAGTTCTGGCCAGTAGATGCGATGTGGGAGACGTGTGTGTGTGTGTGTCACGCTGGTCTGCAAGGGGCCTTACAGATAATTATACAAAAATTCCAGACACATCCCAGACATACCTGTGTGCACTGTGTGTCTGTATTACATGTCACATCCCAGACATACCTGTGTGCATTGTGTGTCTGTATTACATGTCACATCCCAGACATACCTGTGTGCACTGTGTGTCTGTATTACATGTCACATCCCAGACATACCTGTGTGCACTGTGTGTGTGTATTACATGTCACATCCCAGACATACCTGTGTGCACTGTGTCTGTATTACATGTCACATCCCAGACATACCTGTGTGCACTGTGTGTGTGTTATTACATGTCACATCCCAGACATACCTTATGTGCACTGTGTCTGTATTACATGTCACATTACCAGACATACCTGTGTGCACTGTCACATGTGTGTGCACTATTACATGTCACATCCCAGACATACCTGTGTGCACTGTGTTCTGTATTACATGTCACATCCCAGACATACCTGTGTGCACTGGTGTGTATTTACATGTCACATCCCAGACATACCTGTGTGTGCACTGTTGTGTATTACATGTCACATCCCAGACATACCTGTGTCACTGCCTGTGTCTGTATTACATGTTACATCCCAGACATACCTGTGTGCACTGTGTGTCTGTGTATTACATGTCACATCCCAGACATACCTGTGTGCACCTGTGTCTGTTATTACATGTCACATCCCAGACATACCTGTGTGCACTGTGTGTCTGTATTACATGTCACATCCCAGACATACCTGTGTGCACCTTGTGTCTGTATTACATGTCACATCCCAGACATACCTGTGTGCACTGTGTGTCTGTATTACATGTCACATCCCAGACATACCTGTGTGCACTGTGTGTCTGTATTACATGTCACATCCCAGACATACCTGTGTGCACTGTGTGTCTGTATTACATGTCACATCCCAGACATACCTGTGTGCACTGTGTGTCTGTATTACATGTCACATCCCAGACATACCTGTGTGCACTGTGTGTCTGTATTACATGTCACATCCCAGACATACCTGTGTGCACTGTGTGTCTGTATTACATGTCACATCCCAGACATACCTGTGTGCACTGTGTGTCTGTATTACATGTACAGGAAAAGCACAGGCTGTGGATTTTGTTGCAGAAATGTCTACGACTGACAATCGGTTCCATTCACTTGAATGTAGACACTCATGTGCTTGCTGCCTCATTCAAATAAATGGAACTGATTTTCGGTTGTGTCAATTTCAGAAAAAAAAAAAATCGACAGCACGTGAAAAGCACCCACACAGGACCAGAATCGCAGCATGATCTCCTTTTTAATCGGCAGATATAGCTCTTAGAAATCCGTCTGGAGTGATAGCAGCTGAAAGTGAAAGGAGGTTTCAGGTAAATTTACTCGCAATACAAAGTAGAGATTATAATGCTGCCATTTGGGTCTTGTTTGTAAATCTAGACTGTCAGCTTATAAACAAGACCAGTCCCATATTTGTAGCTGTTACCAAGCTTGAGCGATGAAAACTTAAAGGGGTTGTCTCACTTTCGCAAATGGCATTTATCATGTAGAGAAAGTTAATAAAAGGCACTTACTAATGCATTCTGATCCTACATATTGCTTCCTTTGCTGGCTGGATTCATTTTTCCATCACATTATACGCTGCTTGTTTCCATGGTTACGACCACCCAGTTATCTAGCAGCGATGGCCGTGCTTGCACACTATAGGAAAAAGCGCCTGCCTCTCTGGTGGCCGGGACCGTGGCAGCGCACATAGGCCAGCACTTGTTCCTATAGTGTGCAAGCATGGCCGCTGCTGGGTTGCAGAGTGGTTGTAACCATGGAAACGAGCAGTGTATAATGTGATGAAAAAATTAATCAAACCAGCAGAGGAGGCAATATGGAGAATCACAATACATTAGTAAGTGCCTTGTCTTAACTTCCTCTACATGCCATTTGCTGAAGTGAGACAACCCCTTTAATGCTGCCCTTCCCTTTTAGTTGGCTGTGATCTCAGCCAGCCTGAAGAAGCCGGGGGCAGGGGGGTAGCTGACAGCCTGCAGTATAGGAGAGAAAAAAATTAAAAAATATATACGGTATTTATTTGGTAACTTCATAATCTTACTGACCCAGTCTTATTTATATGGAGTTATCAAGTTATATATATTTTTTCATTTTTACGTATAAAAATAAAATTATTTAATAGACTATAGGTACCACAAAATGATTTCTAAAAAAACTACAACTCTGCAAAATTCAAGGATTTTAGGTTCCATACAGCTAAATTGAAGAGAAAAATGACTGCTTAAACACAGAGGAGGAAAAATGTCACTAAGGGGTTAAAAAACGCACTTGTGTGACGGCTATATTTACTTCAGATTTAAACTCAAAATATACAGTAAAAAGTGACCTTTTCGGAAGAGTTTTTCCAATTTTAATGTGATTGTCGAGGGGTTTAAGAAAGTGACCTCTCGGTCAATAGCTAGGGCACCATAAAACTGATGACAGATTCCCGTTATTGGCTCGTGCACGTGACCCCCATGTATAGGTGCATCTCAATAAACTAGAGTATCATCCAAAAGTTTGCATTTATTTCAGTAATTCAGTTCAAAAAGTGAAACTCCGATATTGTATAGATTCAGTACACACAGAGTGACCTATTTCTTTCATTTCTATTACAGCTAAGGAAAACCCAAAAGTCAGTATCTTAAGAAGATTAGATTACCTCATTTTTCGGACTATAAGACGCACCTAGGATTTAGAGGAGGAAAATAATAAAACATTGTTCGTCACCCTCAGGTCAGACCCCCTACCTCCATTAGTCTCAGATCGGACCCACATCAGACCTCAGATGTTTCTGATGGCGCTGCCACTCTGCAGATCCAGTAATCACCGCTCCCTGTTCTTCTTCCTGCTTGCGCTGCGCGGTGTCCTGACGTCGCACAGCATCAGGTCATAGAGTGCCTATGTGCATTACGTCCTGACGCTGTATGCAGTCAGTACACGTTACAGAGCTAGGCCCGGAAGAAGACCAGGGAGGGTGAGTAGAGCCAGTGCAACGCTTCCCTCACTGCTCCCCGTCTCCTGCATACTAATGACCGCTTCCATAATGGGAGCGGTCATTACCATCTGGACTATAAGACGCACTGCCATTTTTCTCTCCCTTATGGGAGAAAAAAAATGGTATATAAGACCAATTCAAAAATTGATTTTTAATACAGAAATGACGGTCTACTGTAAAGTCTTTCCAGTATATGCACTCGATACCTGGTCGGGGCTCCTTTTGCATGAATTACTGCATCAAAGGGCCATGGCGTGCAGGCGATCAGTCTGTGTCACTGCTGAGGTGTTCTGGAAGGCCAGGTTGCTTTGATAGCGGTCTGGTGTGTCTCAGATTCTCTATGGGGTTAAGGTCAGGCGAGTTTGCTGGCCAAAAAGGCTGTACCCATGTGCTATGCCAGGATTTGCTGAGCGGGCTCCTGCTTCTGCCTCCTCCGCTAAGCTAAGAGAACTGCATGTCCGCTCTTGGCTTAGTGGAGCAGGCAGAATCAGGAGCCCGCTACGCTCAGCTAATCCTGGCATAGTACACGGGTACAGGGTACACAGGAAAAGTGGAAAACCAATCGGATTTCACCTTTCATTTCTCAGAGCTCCTATCGGAAATGAAAGGTTCAATGTGATTTGTTGCTATGGGCAACTAAGCCACTTTTCCTGTGCACCAGTTTTGCTAAATCTCCTCCAACCATTGACTTGTCAGTGGGTCAGTATTCACTGCAGGTGTTGTTTTAAACAGTGATGGTACCCGTGCATGAAAGACACCCATGTGCATGAGCCCTGGATACAAGATGACATACGGCCTCTAGCCCTGGATACAAGATGATATACGGCCTCTAGTCTGGATACAAGCTGAGATACGGCCTCTAGCCTAGATACAAGATGAGATATGGCCTCTAGCCTAGATACAAGATGAGATACGGCCTCTAGCCTAGATACAAGATGAGATACGGCCTCTAGCCTAGATACAAGATGAGATACGGCCTCAGGCCTAGATACAAGATGAGATACGGCCTCAGGCCTGGATACAAGATGAGATACGGCCTCAGGCCTGGATACAAGATGAGATACGGCCTCAGGCCTGGATACAAGATGAGATACAGCCTCAGGCCTGGATACAAGATAGCGTGGTCCTTTTCTAAACTGTTCATAATTGTCTCTATTTGGAGTAATTTGGCCCCTGTAACAAGATCTTGGGGGACACAATTGTGATAGGAGCTGCAGGTCTAGGGGCCAGTGTGAAAGGTGGGCCTGAATCTCCTTCCTCTTGTAAATTGCCCTCATTCATCGGCAAGGTTCATGTAGCAAAGGTGAAAAACAATGCATAACAGAGGTAGCAGAAAATATTCAAAAATGATTTGCTTTTGTGTCATAATAAATAGTGTTTGGACTTTAGGTCTTGTTTGCAATGTAACTGGACCAGAAAACTGGAATACAATAAGTCAATAAATCAGCCTCAGACTGTTCAGGACGAGTCATGCATCCATAGTTTTTGTAAGCTGCTCTGTGCAGCCGCCTGTAGCGTTGGCCTTTAAGACCTGCCATCTGACAAAAAAAATAAATTTAATAATAATACCGCACCCAGATAGAAATGTCAGATTGGTGCTAAACTCCGCATGAAGTTATGTCTGTCAGTTGTGTAGATGATTACAGGTGTCCTGATTAGACACTGGGTCTTGCCACAACAGGGTTTCCTTCAATCACCTATAAAAAGGCTCTCAGAATCTACTTTTGGGCAGTGTACCTCTTGGTGAGAGGTCATTGACTGCTAGACATGCCTCTGCGATGCGTTTTTAAGACGTTTTGCTCGGTTGACAGATTTTGAGAGAGGCAGCATCCTTATCCTGGCTGCCCGCCATCTAGGCTGTCCTGGCCTCGCTGTTAGGAGCAGTGGTTCAGTGAGGGCACACACTCGGTGAACAGGCTCCAGACAGACCACCAGTAAAGAGGAGACAAGCACGAGCGGCTCCCACTGTTTCTTTGTCCACCATCCAGTCACAGGGAACACCTTCATTACACCTGTCTCTGCTATTTCCTGGAGCTTAGCAGGGTGAAATTTGGTGTCGCAACTACAAGCCCAGCTGCAACATCCTTGGGCAAATATGCCGCAAGATATCCTACAGAACCTGTATGTATCCATGTCCAACCGTATCTCATCTTGTATCCAGGCTAGAGGCCGCATCTCATCTTGTATCCAGGCTAGTGGTGCCCAACATTGGACGGCTAGAGGCCATACCTCATCTTGTATCCAGGCTAGAGGCCGTACCTCATCTTGTATCCAGGCTAGTTGTGCCCAACATTGGACGGCTAGAGGCCATACCTCATCTTGTATCCAGACTAGAGGCCGTATCTCATCTTGTATCCAGGCTAGAGGCCGTATCTCATCTTGTATCCAGGCTAGAGGCCGTATCTCATCTTGTATCCATGCTAGAGGCCATACCTCATCTTGTATCCAGGCTAGAGGCCATACCTCATCTTGTATCCAGGCTAGAGGCCGTATTCTCATCTTGTATCCATGCTAGAGGCCATATCTCATCTTGTATCCAGGCTAGTGGTGCCCAACATTGGACGGGGTTAGAGGCCATACCTCATCTTGTATCCAGGCTAGAGGCCATACCTCATCTTGTATCTAGGCTAGAGGCCGTATGTCATCTTGTATCCAGGCCTGAGGCCGTATCTCATCCTATATCCAGGCTAGAGGCCGTATCTCATCTTGTATGCACTCTAGAGGCCATATCTCAGCTTGTATACAGAGTAGAGGCCGTATGTCATCTTGTATCCAGGCCAGAGGCCATATCTCATACAGTATCCAGGCTACAGGGCATATCTCATCTTGTATCCAGGCTAGAGGCCGTATCTCATACAGTATCCAGGCTACAGGGCATATCTCATCTTGTATCCAGGCTAGAGGCTGTATGTCGTCTTGTATGTACTCTAGAAGCCGTATCTCATCTTGCATCCAGGCTAGAGGCCATATCTCATCTTGCATCCAGGCTAGAGGCCGTATCTCATCTTGTATCCAGGCTAGAGGCCCTATCTCATCTTGTATCCAGGCTAGAGGCCCTATCTCATCTTGTATCCAGGCTAGAGGCGCCCAACAGGGTCCTAGAGCCTCCCTTTCATTGTACAGTTTTTATTTTCTCGCTCTAATATTGTAATCACTTACATTTATCATCATTACATTCCCACATAGAAAGTTTCATCCAATTCCAACAACTTCTTGGTTTGTTATTTTAATTTTTTTTTGTCGATGAGCGCACTCCATTAACACTTTGCCTCTGCTCTCATCTCATCTGTCATATTTCTCTAAAAATCAGCTTCGATGAAGTTTCTTCCTCTTGGCAGCTGACCATCAGACACCGTGCAGGCAGGGACTGCTGTGTGCGCTCGTTGGTGTGGCCATTTATTAGCACTTGTGTACGTTGCTAAGAGCTGGAAGGGAGCGGTGAACTATGTACATACCACATCTACACCGCACTTGGCAAAGCTTTCCTCCTAAAGTTCACTCATTGTTAAAACTTCTTTACTCGTTTGCACAACTGCAACGATAACCGCCTCTAAAATAGGAATGACACGCAGCAAATTCTCCAGAGGGACATCGGACGTCACGCCGTGAGAAGTCGTACTGAAGTTCAGCTTGTTTACTATGCTAAAGAAAGCGGAGCAGCTAATTTATTTTTTAAGTAACGGTTATATCGTTGGAAACATCTCTTGAGTAGTCCAGGTCTAATAGGGGGTTTCAAATAAATTATTCGAGATGTATTCCGTTCACTTTTTCTTGCTGCAAAGGTTCGTAGAAAAAGGACTACAACTACCAGCCTGTGGCGTACATAGAGAAGTAAGGGCCCCATAGAAAGGATCAGACCGGGCCCCCCACACAGGACAGAAGGGTTTCTGCCTAAACCCCTTTTCAATGACCCTTGGGCCATTTTTCCACTGCCTCATTTGGTAAAAGTTGTTCCTTTAGAGGGAAGAGTCCTGACCAAGGTTTCACCTCCAGTAGAAGAGGAGATGATTCCAACTAAGACTGGGCCCCCTCTTGTCCTGGGCCCCATAGCAGTCGCCTGGTCTGCCACTATGGTAGTTAGGCCCCTGCTACCAGCTTACCCTTTTAGAGCTTAGCTTGCTACCAATTCAGCCTTGAACTGAGGACAGGTCCACACAGGACAGAATTACGCAGGTAAAATCTGCATCCGTGCACTGGTCTATCTTGGGCCTTAATGACCAAGCAATTTTTTCGGTATTCGAAAAGATATAATTTTTAATTTTTCTATTGCCATAGCTCTATGAGAGGTTGTTTTTTGTGGGACGAGGCACCACTTTGGGCAGGTATAAATAACATGATTGTTACAAAGCAGTTGCGGATCTGCTGTGACTCCTGAACAGATATGCCTTGGGGCTACTCCTTAGGGCGTCCCGCTGCTGACCCACAAGACAACTGGTCAGGGGTCAGGGACAAGCCAAGGTCAGGGCAGACTGCACAGGGTAAGTACAGAGATCAGGCAGAGGTCAGGTACATGGAAAAGCGAGCAAGACAAGTAATGCACCTTTTCAGGAAGCTAAACAACCAGAAGCTATTACTGGTGCCTTAAATACCCTAAGGTGGCTATTCATTGGCCGGGGAAGACTGAGGTGGATGGACACTAGCTCATTAGGGCGTGCGCCCTATACGTGGAGAGAGCTGCGCAGTAGAGATCAGCCAGACCCCACAGGTGAAGAAGCACCCACCTGCCGTATGATTGACAGGGCTGCATACTTCTGGGTAGAAGCGCATGCTCAGTAGCTACTCCTTCAAGCCGAATTTGAGCTTCGGCAGTGGTGCAGGCATGAGATTGACAGAGCCATGCGGGATGTCCAGCATTGTCAATCACTTGGTTGGTGGGCGCTTCTTCACCTGTGGGGACAGCCCCTCACATGTGAAGAAATCTGGCTAATGAGACGAATTGATTCATTAGAATCGACTGACTCATCTCTACTCCGCAGCCCTGTTGGCCGTACCTGCTGGGTGAGAACTGGAGGATGCCGGCTGGGAAAAAACAGGTGAGCGTTACAGCCAGGGGCAGAATGGGAACTTAAAGTGGCCTTGGAAAAAAATACTAAAAGTGGCCCCCTAGAAGGCAGGGCCAGCAATACCATATTGTGGCACATTATACCACCCCAACAGAGCGAAGTACCACACTCCATCACAAAATACTGCCCCAAAAACTTCCACTGGCCGTCTGTGAGGAGGGCTCAGACGGCCCCCTGGCCATCAGCCCACTGGAAATTTCCCTGTAAGGTCTATGGCCAATCCGCCCCTGGTTACAGTAGCAAATGGAGTTGGGGATTTGGTCAGGATTAATACTGAGACATACAGGCAGATACTTATCCATCATGTATCTATTGTACAGCAGGACAACTACCCTAAACATCCAACCAATGTCCTTAAGAACTATCTTTAGCGTTAAGAAGACCAAGGATAATATGGCCTCCACAGAGCCCTGATCTCAATATCATCCAGCCTGTCTGGGATTACATGAAGAGAGAGAAGGGTTTGAGCAAGCCTTCATCATAGAAGATCTTTGGTTAGTTCTTCAAGATGTTTGGAACAACTTTGTGAAAGTCATGCCGTCACACCGAATATTGATTGGATTTAGATTTCTCTTTTCTTCGTTCACATTGCATCTTGTTAATTGATACAAAAATAAACTATTAACACTTCTATTCTTACTTTACAGCATTTTTCCACACCTGCCTAAAATCTTTGCAAGGTCCTGTACTCATACTCACTGTGCACTGTGTAGCATGAGAGAACCGTGTCACTCACCGCTCTGATCACACCCTGGGTTCCAGCTACAGACCCTGATACCTTCCACTTTTACCAATGTGCCTGGATTTGCTTTCAAACAACCGTGAGGTCGATATACGTCGCTATACATTTTCATAGCTCTAGGTTATTTGCAGTGAGAAACCTCCCTTGTGGCCACTAGAGGGCACTAGTGTATTGATGAAAAGGAATGTATAGGAATACCATAGTCAAAAAATGTAAAAAATAAACACCACGCAAGGATGCAGAAAGAAGTAGTGCATGGTTCATGACGGATCCCTGATGGACAAAAAAGAAAATCTGGTCTCTGAGTCCAGTTTCTCGATTGATTCAAGCATGTCTGTTTTGTTTCTGCACAGTGAAGAGCGATGGAAGAAGGAGGTTATGCTCATTATATATATATATATACTCTGTGTGACCAGGTGACAGGAGAAACAGCACCCAAGAGCTAATATGGCCGACATTAAATGTCAGACAGCTACTTCCTGTCCCAGTGTTGAAGGTAGAAGACATCTGGAGCAGAAACAGCTAAGACAAAGAGACAGCAGGTAAGAGGGTGTAATCTTAGACCGAATGTCTAGACCTCAACAGATTTATCACCATGGTTCAGGCAGGATGATAATCTGCTGCAGGAATGGACTCATTTGCCTAAGGCCTCATGCACACAGCCGTGACCGTATTGCGGCCCACAGACAGCGGGTCTGCAATACACAGGCACCGGTTGTGTGCACCCCGCATCATGGATGCAGACCCATTCACTTGAATGGGTTCGCAATCCGGGAGATGCAGAGCGGGAAGCACGGATTGAAACCCCATAGTGCTTCCGTGGTGTTTCTATTTCTATTGAATCACGGACCCATTCAAGTTGAATGGGTATCGATCTGTCCCGCCCACCACATGGATGTTGCCCATGCATTGGGGAACGCAACGGTCGTGTGCGTGAGGCCTAACTCTGTACCAGCTATGGGTGGCTTACGTTGAGACAGAATTTTATGCCGAAATTGTGGCGCCAGTTTGGTGCAAAATGGTGCATCTTAGGCCCATCCCCTTTCCAGTAAAACTACACCCCTTCCTGCTGAGCCCCACCAATTTTCGAACAACTTAGAGTAACCCAAATTGCGACACTTTGTAGGCAGATTTTAGGCACAGACATTTTAGTAAATAATAGTCCAGATCTCATTTTTGGTAAACGTAAAATTGAACCCCTTTCTCCAAATGTATTTTTTTTCCCCCAAGACAGATTGCGTTTTCTTTGAGTGATGTGTGGTACTGAATACCTGATCCCGAGGCATAACAGTATAGTCTTGGATGGAGAAGAAGCCGTTAGCTTTGCCCGTCCAGGTCAGACTTCCACGTCAAGCACCGGCAGCACCCTAGTTCGTCATCTGGCTTCCCGCAGATGCTCCAGATGGATCCAGCAGACAAGATGCCCGGTGAGGCAGAGCTCATACCTTCTATGATGTCAGGTGTGCGGCTCAGTGTATATAGGGACACACTGCCTAAAAAAAGACCCATGCAGAGAGCATGCCCCCAATGCCGTTAGTGGTTTATAATGCTTCCCCTCTGTCCCCAGTTTTGCATGTACTATCTGGCTGCTGCTGTTGAATGATATTTGAGATAACTTTTACCCAGAAATTTCCAGTCTTCCCCTGTATTATCTTTATTATAAGCTTTATGTTGATACAGTGGACTAACTCCCCCGCACACACCACCGCACTCTGCCCCGACACGAACCTCTGTGTCATCTCTCCCCGGTCTGTAATAACACGGTCACAGACGGGTGACATCCTGTCTTCCATGAGACTATTGGAATAGGTTTGCTAACTGATTATTTTAGAGGCATACATGTGAGGGAGAGTTCACATCTCCGTTTCATTTTCCGTTCTTTTGATCCGTCAGAAGAACAAAAAAAAAAAACAGGATTCTGTAAAAAAAAAAAAACGGATTCTGTTGCACATTTGGCATCCATTTGAGCCATTTCCGTCTTAGATACGTTTTTTTAGACGTGAAAATAAGTACTGCATGACTTTTTTTTCCCGTCTAAAATAACAGATCGCGGACAGAAATGGCTCAAAGGATGCCAAATGTGCAACAGGATCTGTTTTTTTGTTTGTTTTTTTTTTTACAGGATCCAGTTTTGTTATATTTTTTTCTGTTCTGATGGATCAGAAGAACGAAAAGTGAACCGGAGATGTGAACTCAGCCTAACATTTAGGCTAGGGCTGCACACCGACTATGGTCACGACACGTCAATTGCAGATAATGAAAGGTTGTGTTGCAGTGTGACCAAATTTACATTCCATAGTTTTGATGCAGACTTGGCGACGCTGCAATCTATATGTGACACGTATCGAGGCCAAAGTCTCCGTGTAGCCCCAGCATTAAACGTTAAAGGGGTTTTCCGGGATTTTACTACTGATGACCTATCCTCAGGATAGGACATCAGTATCTGATCGGTGGGGGTCCGACACCCAGGACCCCAGCCGATCAGCTCCTGTGAGCTTCCCTTCTCCCCGCTCACCAAGCACAGCACTGTACATTGTACAGCAGTTGTGCTTGGTATCGTGCTCAGCCCCATTCAGCTTGAATGGGACTGAGCCGCTCCTAAGCCTCGTGACCGATGAACGTGACGTCACTGGCCTAGGAAAAGCTAAGAGAAGGCCGCGATGCTCACGGGAGTGCCGGTGCCCTCTCCAACAGCTGATCGGCGGGGGTCCCAGGTGTTGGACCTCCACCGATCAGATACTGATGACCTATCCTGAAGATAGGTCATCAGTAGTAATATCCCGGAAAACCCCTTTAACCCCTTCGCGCCCAGCACCGTACATGTACGGCGCTGGGGCGATGCGGGCACATGGCGCCCGCTCGCGGGTGCGGCGGGCGTCATGGCCGGCAAGTCTCTGCTGTTTCTAACAGCAGAGACTTGCCGCTACTTACCGCCATCGGCGGCATCTTCCTCGGAGATTAGTTGCGTCTCAACCCGGAAGCATTCGCTTCCGGGTGGTGTACAGACACCCCGTGTGGCCAATCAGGGTGTCTGTACACCATATGAAAACTGTAATCCTCGCTGGTGAGGATTACAGTTTTCAAAGTGCAATTCTTATTCTGGCCACTAGATGGCAGGCCAGGATAAGAAATGAGCAATTCATGGATTTCTGAGTCTATAAAATCCATAATTGCTCATAAAGAAAAAAAAAAAAGCCACAATATATAAGCCCATATTTGAGCTTTCCAATAGTAAAAAAAAAATTAAAAAAAAATGTTAAATATATAAAAAATAAAAAAAGATGTAAAAGTTCAAATCACCCCCCTTTCCGTATAAGTAAAAAATAAATACCTAAATAACAATAAATATAGACATCATGGGTATCACCGTGACCGAAAACGCCCGTACTTTTAAAATATAAAAAAAAAAAATTCCAATACGGCGAATTGTGTGGCAGAAAAAAGCGTCCAAATGGCGATTTGCCGTTTTTTGTCGCTTTTTTTTCTAAAAAAAAATAAATAAAAAGTGATCAAAAAGTCATACACACCCCAGAATGGTATCAATAAAAACTTCAGATCGTCCCGCAAAAAATGAGCCCCCATACAGCTCTGTACACATAAATACCAAAAAGTTCTAGGGGTCAAGATTTGACAAGGAAAAAAAAAAAGGGCAACTTTCTAATTATTTTATCACTATGAAAACGCAGGAAAAACTATACATATTAGGTATTGCCGGATTCGTACTGACTTGTAGAATGAAAGTAACGGATCGAACGCTGTAAATAAGAAACCCGTAGAACTGTAGCGGAATAGCGTTTTCTTTGCAATTTCACCCGGTTTGGAATTTTTTTCCCGCTTCCCACTACACCATATGCAATATTAAATGGTGGCGTTGGAAAGTACAACTTGTCCCGCAAAAAACAAGCCCTCATACAGCTATGTGAACAGAAAAATAAGAGTTATGGCTGTTTGAAGGCAGGGAGCGCAAAACGAAAATGCATAACCGAAAAAAGCTCCGGGGGTGAAAGGGTTAAAGAGATTATAAACAGCCTTTAAATGTAGGATCATTGGGACTCTGGTCGTTGGTACCCCCAGTGATCCAGACAACAAGAGTCCCATTTAAATGGAGCTGTAGCGGGCATGTCAGTCCACTTCATTGGGTCTGACATAGACAGTGCTTCAGCAGTCCCATAGAAATGATGGAGCGGTGGACTTCTCCATTCTCAGGATTGCTGCCAGCCCCAGCGGTCATACATTTATCATCTATCCTGTGGATCGGTGATAAATGTAGTTTGTGGCATAACCTCTTTGAACCTTCCCAGCCATACTGTATGTGATCACCTTCATTTATCAATCCTAGACATTACCACTAGGGGTCACTGTGACCAAGATGATCAGCCATGACCTGGACCATGTTCACCATACTGCTCACACATCTCACAGACATGTAAGACGTGTTCACGGCTGCTACAGACCCTTCACTCAACCGTTAACATGCAAAACAGACAAGAGATATCCATGGTGGATAACAATACATATTCATGGTGGTGCCATGTTTACTCATGCATAGAAGGTGGTGGTACTAATAAGTACAAGTGAATACCAAATAGACAGCTCCCTTGGGTAGAGCAGTCAATGTTGATGGAAAACTGTGGACGAGGATAAATCAGAGCTGGAATACGTTCACACAACTGCTTAAACTGGGACCAGGGCGTAACGAGAAAGGGCTGGGTCCCATGGCAAATTTTTGAACAGTGCCCCCCCCCCCCAAAGTCATCCCTCACAGTAATACTCCCCCCTTAATGTCCCCACACACTTATGCTCTCCCTTAATGTCACCACCCACATTAGTCCTCCCCCTTAAAGGGGTTTTCTGGGAGTTTACTACTGATGACCTATCCTCTGGATAGGTAATCAGTATCTGATCGGTGGGGGTCCGACACACGGGACCCCCGCCATTCAGCTGTTTGAGAAGGCACCGGCGCTTCTGTGAGAGCTCCCCGCTCACCAGGTACAGCGCTGTACATTGTACAGCGGCTGTGCTTGGTATCGCGCTTAGCCCTATTCACTTGAATGGGGCTGAGCCGCTCCTGGGCCACGTGATCGATGAACGGGACGTCACTGGCCTAGGAAAAGCTGAGAGAAGGTAGCGGCGCTCATGGGAGCGGGGGTCCGGATGTTGGACCCCCACCGAACAGATCCTGAGGATAGGTCATCCGTAGTGAAATCCCTTTCAATGTCCTCACACTCCTGCAGCTAGTCAAGATTGCTCTCTCAGACCAGGCCCGGCAGCAGGTCTGTCTGATTCCCACACATTGATACTGTCACTGTATATGTCATTACTGTTAAAGGGGCCGACTGGTAACTAAAAGTGGCCCTGGAAAAAAAATAATAAAAGTGGTCCCATGTTGCAGACGGGTCCTGATTGACTAAAGCCCGGGCATAATAATTAGGCAGGGCCAGCAATATACCGTCCCACTGAACCAAATACCGCCATCTGCGCCACAGTATTCCACTGTATCGCTGTCCTGAGGATCCAGGAGGGCCCCTGCGGCTGCTGGCTAGGTGCGTGAGAGAATCAGACCATTATGTACCTGGCTGGTGGCTGTGAGGAGGGCTTGAGTGGCCCTCCTAGGTATCGGCCCACCAGGAAATTTCCCTGTAGGGTCTATGGCCAATCCACCCCTGCTAACAATATAACCTTTCAGTTTTCCTTCGGGACAATCCCCTTCTGACTTTGGTCCCCATAGCAGCCGCTTCCCCTGCTACTCACCTGGTGACACTACAAAAACGCGCCCTATTTTTTCCACTAAGCCACCCGTGTTTGGTCCATGCTTTTTATGCATGACTGCTAGAAAATAGTCTGGAAATTGCAGGATCTGTGGAATATGGATGACACAAGGAAGGCAAAAAAACGGACGCACAGACCAAACACAGATTTTTCACGGACATCTGCTCGGAGGAACCCCTGACCATCTTGTCACGGATGTCATCACAGACACGGACATGTGAAAGAGAGTTTAAATGGGGGGAAAAAGTTGAGCAATTCCAGTCACACAAAAGTTGATTGGTGATACTTTTGCATTCTGTAATAAGTGTCTTGCTCCAGCACCAGTCACCCTAACACAAAATATTGCAGGGACAGCCGACATTGCACTAGGATCCAGACATGCAAGGCACAGGTGCAGCTGGCCCAAGCCTCCAGCATTGTTCAAACCCCCCAGCCAACCCCTTCAAACTGACTCCAGCCTCCCATTGGTCAGTGCAGAGCCCAGCCCACCCACTTTGATCTCTCACTGACTGCCCCCTAGTGCCCATTCACCTCTCCATGCTGTCTGTACAGTTGCTACCTGCGGTTAGTTGCACACTTGCGAAAAGTGTGAGTTATCTGCTGCATTACTACCCCCTGTATCCTGCATATAACTCACTGCATGGGGGGAGGCTCTGGATGAGTGCACTGAGCACCTGAGAGCAGAGCTGCCCTGATCAGGAGGAGGAGAATGAGGGTTGTGCCTCTGCCCCCTGCAGAGATGAGACTCTCATTGTTCAGTTGCTAGCACTCGGCTCCCTCCAGGGGCACAGACAGCAGCATGGACTATTCTCTTCAACTTCTCTGCAATTAGGGCTCCAATTGAGAGGAAATTATGGATATTACAATCTCTCAGCTCCTGGACCTGTTCATGGAGAGTCCACTGGTCACCTGGGTGAGTGTCCCGAATTGCTGGGAGTGTCCCTTGTTGCTGGGGGATCCTCTAAAATTGTTACATTGTAACTGACTACTTTTGTAAACATTGTAACTGTTGCCTTCAGCTGGAGTCGGTTACTTTGTTTCCAGTTTGCTGTTGGTGTTATAACTTTACTTTTATTTATTTATTTTTACTTTTATTACAATGTATCGGTGTTCACAGCAGCAGGAAGTTTCCCATATGCAAAACCTCCAATCAATCCACCCCCTCACAGACCACCTGCTGCTACATTTGATTTGCAGTTCACTTTATATTTGTTCCTTGCTGCTCTGTATTTTCACCATTGAACTGTCCTGCACCAAGCAGCCCCTGATCTGCCCTGCCCCCATCCAGCCTTGTTATTACTGAATAGCTGCATTCCTGGAGATCTGGGGGTCACAGGCAGGTGATAATATCCCTCTTTTAGGACAAGATGGCTACTTCCTCCAGACCCAGTATAAAGTTTATAGCCCTGTAACTACCAAAACTGACAACACCGACTCCGCCTGGGGCACCGCTTAACCCTCTGAGCTCCAAAGTACATTGTGTTAACTCCCTGCCCATTAGATTGCTAGCTCTTTAGCCTACAAGCGTAAAGGGATGTTGAAACATGTCTAAAATAATGACATTTAAATGGGCCCTATCTAGGAATCAGTTTCCATCCGTCTAGTTTTCCTGTGGTCCTGAATGGAAATTCTGTCTACTCATTACAGGATGAGGATGAAATGTTTTACAGCTATGGCAGACATAACGTAAAGTGACAACCCCTTTTAGAACTGTAACGAAGGTGATATTGGTTGTCACCCAGGAATTGATGTAACTGAAAAGCATTTGAATAGAAGATGACTTAAGAATTTGCTGACTGCGGCAGGAAATGCGCCATCGTTTACGGAATATCTGTTTTAGCATCTTGTGAGTTGTAACTTTGTTACATTGTATCTTCTTGTAGCTGCCCAGACTTCAGTGTTAGGCCTCTTTCACACTTCAGTGAATCGCGGGCATGTGCTGCCCCTGATCTCTACAGATCTCCATGGACAGCACACATGTCCGTTGACTTCAGGGCTCATGCACATGAGCACGTTTTTTTTTGCAGCCTGTTTCCGGAAGCATTCACCGCAATGGGGCAGCAAAAAAAACGGAAATGACTCCGTGTCCACATGGCCCTTCCGCAAAAAAAACTAGAACATGTCCTATTATTGTCCGCATAGGACTGTTCTATTAGGCGCCAGCTGTTCCGTTTTGCAAAATGCGGAATGCACGCGTCCGGTATCCGTGTTTTGCGGATCTGCAATTTGCGGACTGCAAAGCATCCAACGGTCGTGTGCATGAGCCCTTAATGTGTATTCATACATCCGTGGTTTTCCACAGACCATGGAACACCACGGAAGCATGCCTTATTTTTGATGGACATGTGAAAGAGGCCTTAGGCCGGGGAAGGCCAACCTGAGGCTCTCCAGCTGTTGCAAAACTACAACTCCCAGCATGCTCAGACTGCCTACAGCAGGGCACGGTGGGAGTTGTAGTTTTACAACAGCTGGAGAGCCACAGGTTGGCCATGCCTGCCTTCGGCCAATGTCAGGAGGCTGCGGTATGGCCACGTCCTTACTATAGCCTCAAGACCCTATATCCACCGTTCTACTGAACTTGGTTCACCATAGGAACCTGTTCACACTGTGGATTTTGCACGGTTTTTGCTGCATTTTCATTTTCTGTTTAAGTGCTGCTGACCTGCTCACGGTTTAGCTCTGTTGAATGAAGCTAAACTGTGAATGAACACCCAGCGGCGTCCGTCCATTTACAGCATCCACATTCCAGCGTCAAAAGACACCGTGTGAACAGTGCCCTAGGATCTGTCATCTGGTTTAGTTCAGTAAAACCCCAATTGATCCAGGTTTATGGATTACCTATTAGCGGACAATTCTAGAAGGGTCTTGGCTCGGACCGTACCCTTCTTGTGAGGTCAATATTAGAGTTGAGCGAACGTGCTCGTAACGAGCACTGTACTGCTCGGATCCCTTGCACTCGCATGGGCACAGGCATCCGGATCCGTCGGGTGAGGAGGACCGATCCGGATGCCTGCGCCCATGCGAGCGCAGGGGATCCTAGCAGTACAGTGCTCGTTACGAGCACGTTCGCTCAACTCTAGTCATTATCTTGGATGTATTTCGTGCTAGCCCTCCATGAGGTTGTCTAACCGCCTGCTGCGTCTATATCTGGGTGCGGTGACTCTATGTGAACTGTAATACGAAACACTTCATTACACACAACAAAAATACTGGATCGTCTTTCACCTTTTTAGATCTTCAGGCTCTCAGGGATGGGGGGAGTACTCTTAGGCCTAGGAAGAAGCAATAGTCCTCAGCTTAACCCCCTACCATCCCACATAGGCCTGACATAAAGGTCAATTTACACATATTGGGACAGTAAAAAAAAAAAAAAAGTTTATATTTAATAATCCAAAAAGTCTGGCACAGAACTGAAATATAATGGTGAATTTCACAAGAATTTCTGTGCTGAAGGCTTCTGTAATAGGGAACATGATGACTTTCGGGGCCAGGGTTTCTGCAGGACCATTTGTCACCAATGGTCTATTGCCTGATTTGCCAACTGGGACCATGTTTGGGCAGTTTTGGTGCCATGACCACACAGGGTGTAAATCTGTCATCACAGGTGCTTGTCTATTAAGGGTCAGGTCTCCCCACTGCTGTCAGACAGATTGTGGCTGTCATCATGAGACAGGTGCTGTGAGGTTAACGCTTCTCTGAAGAGACAGAGAGAGAGAGAGACAGAAGAGACTGCTGAGGAGTCTCATGGGGGGGTGGGGGCGCAGCTCCTGCTTTTGTCTATGCTCTGGGTCACATTAACAATAACATCCTTCTCAGTTCCAGGGCTTTTGTTTGTCTGCAGAGCAGAGCCGGGAGTGTTGTGTCCTGACTGCAGAGTGAGGGACGCTGTGTGGTAATGAATGCCAGGGCGCTGCTTGTAAGGAGGATGGGAACTCGCCGTCTCGTTGGCAATGCTAATAGCATCAGGAGAAAGACATGCTGGTGTTGATGCGGTGGCACTTTAGGTTCTATGAACCAAGATCTGCCATCTGAAATAGCTATTATATAGTTTTAAAACAGATATGATCTAAGAAAAAAGTCACAAAACGAAAGTGCATTCACACAACCACATTTTTGGTTCACTACTGATCCCTATTTTGTACAATGGGGCCTGTGAAATGTGCAAGATGCATGTGGTCGTGTTAATGTAGCCTGATCCTGAGTTACATCCTGTATTATACTCCAGAGCTGCACTCACTATTCTGCTGGTGCAGTCACTGTGTACATACATTACATCTCCTGTACTGACCCTGAGTTACATCCTGTATTATACTCCAGAGCTGCACTCACTATTCTGCTGGTGCAGTCACTGTGTACATACATTACTTATCCTGTACTGACCCTGAGTTACATCCTGTATTATACTCCAGAGCTGCACTCACTATTCTGCTGGTGCAGTCACTGTGTATATACATTACTTATCCTGTACTGATCCTGAGTTACATCCTGTATTATACTCCAGAGCTGCACTCACTATTCTGCTGGTGCAGTCACTGTGTACATACATTACTTATCCTGTACTGATCCTGAGTTACATCCTGTATTATACTCCAGAGCTGCACTCACTATTCTGCTGGTGCAGTCACTGTGCACATACATTACTTATCCTGTACTGATCCTGAGTTACATCCTGTATTATACTCCAGAGCTGCACTCACTATTCTGCTGGTGCAGTCACTGTGTACATACATTACTTATCCTGTACTGATCCTGAGTTACATCCTGTATTATACTCCAGAGCTGTACTCACTATTCTGCTGGTGCAGTCACTGTGTACATACATTACTTATCCTGTACTGATCCTGAGTTATATCCTGTATTATACTCCAGAGCTGCACTCACTATTCTGCTGGTGCAGTCACTGTGTACATACATTACTTATTCTGTATTGATCCTGAGTTACATCCTGTATTATACTCCAGAGCTGTATTACACTAGGACCTAGGAGGGGGCACATTAAAGCATAAACTTCTTCATGCTAGAAACACTGACAATTACATTGTAACCATCTTTCAGTATAAAAATGATTCATGGGAATGCCCCTTTTTAACTGTTAAAGGGGTATTCCATTTGTTTGAAGTTATCCCCTAGCCACAGGACAGAGGATAACTATTAGATCAGTGAGGGTTTTACCACTGGGACCCCCATTGATCACAAGAACAGGGGCCCTGCACCCCGTGTACCCCTACCCAAAACCAGCAGAGTGGTAGGTTGGTCATGCCCACCTGTGGGAGTTCCAGAGATGGCCTCGCTGTACTTGGCTTTCTCCGGATCCTGCATAAACTCATGTCTTGTACTCTAGTCACTGCCTCAAACAGTAGAATGTGTGTTTGGTTGTTTTTTGCAGTGTAAAATCTGCAACTTTCACAATGCAATAGGGCAGGACACATTGTATTTTAGGGTGCGCTGTCCTTAAGAGCAGCAGTCGGTTGCACGGAGGAGGCTCTTGGCCGTGACTGATACATATGAGACGTTAATCATCTTGGAAGTAAAGTGCAGAGTCTGGGGCATTACATATCCTCAGAGGAATGTCTTATCATTTACCTATTGAATTCCTCCTAATCTGCGTCCTCGCCATCCGCGCTCACTTTTAATTTTTTTTCTTCTGCTTCTATAGGTGAAAACTTTTGGGCCGTGTGGTAACGAGAATGACAGCAAATTGGCGACGTACATGGATCTGGTGGACGGCGTGTTCCTCAACAAGATAATGCTCCAGATGTGAGTATATGGCGGCAGGGGGGCACCTAGCCTTTCTGCTGCCTGAGGCGAAAACTGAAACGGCGCCAATTTCTTAACCTAACCCCTTTGCCACAATGAAAGCGCTCATTGCCCATGGCCCTTCTGGTGCTGCCTGAGGCGATCGCCTCACCCGGCCTCATTGGTGGTGCGCCCCTGTATGACAGAGGCCCTCTATTTAAAGGTGAATTCAATCTATAAAACAGGGCTGGCCAACCTGCGTCTCTCCAGCTGTTGTAAAACTACAACTCCCACCATGCTCTGCAGTAGGCTGCTAGCTGTAGGCAGACTGGACATCCTGGGAGTTGGTTTTGCAACAGCTGGAGAGTCACAGGTTGGCCATCCCTGCTACAAAACATAGCTGTGCATTACACACACAGATGTAGCAGAGCCGAAATGGTCACTTACATTGTGTGAATTGTGAAAATTAATATTTTCGGCTGTTGGGTTGACTGAGGCATGGTGGGACCTACCTAGAGGTGCGAGGCACGGTGCTCACGCCTCATTTACATGTGACTTATCACTATAGTGTATAAACTGCACTCGCACTCCCCAGACGAATGTGAAATTTTCATCACGAAAGCTGCAAATCGGCTTCTCGACCACTTCCTTTTCAGCTCAGAACAAGCCATGTGTGAAGGGGACGCGCTCGAGTTACAGCTTCACAGGGACAAAAATAAATGTTCAGATGCAGGTGGAAACTGTCCTGAGATTATAGCGAGTTTTACCCCAATAGGACTATGTAGTTAGTGTCAGTCTTCACTGTACCTCTGGCGTTCTATTCCTAAGCACAGTAGCAAGGTGGCTGTTGAGAATCACGGGCTTCATTGGTTCCTTGTGAGTTCATATTGAAGTGACCTATCCCCCTCCATCCTAGATCATTATCCCATGAAGAACCAAATTTAACTATTGCAACAATGTAACATTTAAAGAGAACCCGTCGACAGGATCAACCCTATTAAAACGGATAGGGTCGTTCCTGTTGATTAAAATGATACTTTACGTGTGAAAATTGATTGCTGCATTTCCAAGAAAAGACTTTTATTCTTTATGCCAATGAAGGCTTCAGTGCACAGAGGGGCGGGGCTAGAATTGGAAGGTCACGCCCCTCTGTGCCCTAAAGCACCCATTTGCCTAAAACAGGCATGCTCAGCCTGCAGCTCTCCAGCTGTTGTAAAACTACAACTCCCACCATGCCCTGTTGTAGGCTGTCTGGGAATGCTGGGAGTTGTAGTTTTGCAACAGCTGGAGAGTCACAGGTTAAGCATCCCTGGCCTAAAGAATTGAGAACACTGCAACCAATATTCACAAGACAGGAATTGGTTTAATCAGCAGGATCAACCCTACAGGGCAGCGTCTGGCTTAATAGGATGGTTCTTGCTGACAGGTACTCTTTAAATGGCTGTTCATGTAATGTGTGGACAGTCAAAGGTCTGCCAGAACAGGAGCCACTCTTATAAAGCAGCTGTCGTCTCTGACTGATGAGGGGGTCCTGAGTCGAAGACCCCCTCCTCTGTGACATCCACATGCCCTACTATCCCTATACCTACTCATGTTTAGGTCCCTGCTGAGGGTTATTTAGGCAAGAGTTGTAATGGGAATGAAAATAAAGTCATCAAAAACAACAGTTGACCTACTTGCTGATGGTTTCCAGGCAGCAAAAGTGATTTTTCAAAAAGGGTAAAGACCTCAGAGGTGACCAAAGCCTTGATCCTTGTGATATAAGGATTTGGTGATGATCAGAACTGATGCTCAGGGTCGTTCCGAGTTGTTCCTTGCAAAGCAGATGAATGAATAAATGTGATTTATGGCGATTAATTATCCCACTGATAGGAAGTAATGAGGAGCTGGTTACTGATCACTTCACCCCTGGTCTGTGGGTCGCTGGCCTGAGGCTCTAGAGATACTGAGTCCTACATTCCCAGGCATTCCTGGCATGAGTGAGGTATGAGGTTTGGCTGTGCCCCCTGCATGGACTGTGTGTGCGGAGTCCAGGACCTGTGTACTGGTTACAGGTAACCAATCTGCCTACTGGTTCCCACGATGCAGTCCACCTATGGAGAGAAGGTAAATGCTGCCTATAGATCCCTGCAAAAAGTTCTCATCTGGGAATTAAGAGTGGCCCTGGAAGATGACAAATTGGCCCCCATGTTGCAGGCAGGTGCAAATTGACTGAAGGCCGGGCAAAATAATTAGGCAGTGCCAGCAATATACCGTCCCAGGTGAGCCAAATACCATAGTGCAGCACAAAATACCGCCATCTGCGTCACAGTATTCAACTGTATCGCTGTCCTGAGGATTCAGGAGGGCCCCTGTGGCTGCTGGTGCGTTAGAAAATCAGACCATTATGTACCTGGCTGGGGGCGGTGAGGAGGGCATGGGTGGCCCTCTTAGGCTTCGGCCCACCAGGATATTTCCCTGTAGGGTCTATGGCCCTGCTCATGGGCCCTGGTGCAAGAGTTCAGCTTGGGGGCCCCCCCCATCCCTTTGTGCTTTGTGGCCTGGGGCAGGGAAAACCATTCCTTTCCTGCTGGCTGAGGCAAAAATTGATCTAACCCCTTCCCTCCAGCCAGAGGTGTAACTTGACCAGCATGCACTTTCTTAATCTTCTTATGCAGCACAAGGGTCTTTGGGCCCCCTAAGGCTCCTGGGCCCGGTAGCGACTGCTACCTCTGCACCCCCTATAGCTACGCCGCTCAGTATATCGCTCTATCTCTCGCTAGACTGTGGTGAAGGAAATTGTGAGGGCATCGCATACCCTATGTATCTCTGGGGTTAGAGGCTGCTTTTTTTTTAATGCTGGGAAGGAAGGGGTTAACGAGCCACTTACAGTGCATCCAAAGAGATGAAAGCTCTTGATGAGCTGCTGCCCACCCACAGAAAGGGAAGAAAGTCCCCCAGAAACGCAAGTAAAAAAAAATTTGAATTTATGGGGTTACCCCCTTTTTAAAAGTAATTATTGTCCCAATGGTTCCTATCAGGGGTGCAGAGCTTGTCCCACTCGGGTATCCAAAAATCCCACAGGGCAGAATGGGAATTTCACATGGATTTTGGCCCATATTTTGTGTATCCAGTGGAAAATCTGTGTTGCTGTTCATAGAGGTGCAGAATTATGTGACCTAGCTGTCGCTAATTTAAAGCAGAAACCACGTTGGGCGGCCACGCTCGCTCCCGTTAGCCCCATTGATCTGTCTGTGAATCCAAAGGTCCGATTCTGACGGATTTTTCCCCTGTATGAACATGGCCTTAGAGGCGCGCAGTAGTAGCATCAGTCTCCTCCTGGTGCCACCTCTCTGCCACATAGAAGACCCCAGTATTGTAAATGCCACCTGCTAGGTGGGGAGGGGAGGCTGTTTTGCATTGGGGACATCAGGTTACCCGTCTCCAGCTATAAATAAGTGACGGGTCAGGGGTCTGGGAGCCTCATCCTCTGGAACATGATGGGTGTTATACTCTCAGGACATGTTTAGTTACATGCCCTTTGCCCCCCTGCGCAGCTGTCACCTCTGCCCTCCCCCCCGGATGACATCTTCCCTCTACCCGAGCAGCTGAGCGCTAGAGTTACATGAGAAGCGGCGCCCCGTAAACAGCTTGTTATAGGATTTGCAGTCAAAGACGCCGAGGCGTTCACAGCCGTGAGCAGACACCCGGCCATAAAACCGAAAACCTGCAGCCATACTTGTTTCTAATAATAGGGAATTGCATAACTAACACTTCCATAATACTAGTAACCCTGCAGACATTCTTACACTTATCCTAGAGCTCAGTCAGTAGAATAAAGATTGAAACCAGCAGAATTGTGTATGCAGCTCTGGATGTGACTAGAGCATGGAAACCTAAATCAGTGCAAAATACTGCAGCCATGTGTTCCCATTCCCGCAATGAACCATGTACCGTCTTATGTGGGCCCTCTTAGACGCCGGGGGTGACGGTATATCCTCTGCACACCACCCATGCTGCGTCCTATATTCTGATTCTGTGCCCTCTTTCCCCGCACAGTGATCCGCGGCCGTCGAATCAGCGAATCAACAAGCACGTCAACAGCGACGTCAACCTGCGGATTCAGAATCTCGCTATACTGGTGCGACACATCAAGACCTACTACCAGGTATGGTGATGGCGAGGCTTCCTGTTCAGATACAGGCAGGAAATCCTCCGCGTGATTAACCCCTGATGCGCTGGTATCGCAGCTGCTGCGAATTTAACCTTTCAGTTTCTGAATTGTAAGATTTTTATTTTTTCACATCTTAGTCTCTATGGAACTTAGCTGAGACACAACCTTAGGGCTCATTCACGCGAACGTATTTTCTTTCCGTTTTTTTGGCGGACCGTTTGCGGAACTATTCATTTCCAATCGTCTGCAAAAAAACGGGAGTTACTCCGTGTGCATTCAGTTTCCATATTTCCGGAAAAAAAAAAGAACATGTCCTATTATTGTCTGCATTACGGACAAGGATCTATTAGGGGCCAGCTGTTCCGTTCCGCAAAATACTGAATGCACGCGGACTTAATTCGTATTTTTTGCAGACCACAAGATACATACGTTTGTGTGCGTCCATGTAGGACTGTTCTATTAGGGGCCAGCTGTTCCGTTCCGCAAAATACGGAATGCACGTGGACGCCATCCGTATTGTTTTCGGACCACAAGATACATATGTTCGTGTGCATGAGCCCTCAGTTCGTACGTCTTACTGCAATGATTGTCAGCTCTGTGGTTCAGCTCCATGTAGTGGAGTCTACGGAGAAGCTGCGTAATGTGAGCTGCTAAGAGGCGCCAGGGGGTAAGAGTGGAGACAACTGCTCTGGTCTGATGTCTGTATCACAAAAGTAGTTGTCACTTCTCTTGCACGTTCAATCACAAGGGAGCCCCCTAGTGGTAGAGCACAGTGTATACAGCCACTCGGTGGCATAACTCGCCTACGTAGGCCCGTGCGTAATGACTTTGGACATATGACCAGCTGCGCTCTGGACCGTTACGCAAATGTTCTCTTCCATATTTTTTTATTTTATTTTTTTATTACAGTAAAATATACATAAACCTAAAATTCACAAAACTTTGCTGAAATTCAATGAGACGTAATATTACTACATGCTATCAATCAGAATTAGCACCGTACATCACCAAATGGGGTTTGGGGCCACAAAATGATATTTTGGGGCCCACATTGCAGGGGTGGGTGACACTTTTCTGCTGGATCATTGAAGTTTGCGGCACAGAATGAAATCCTTCCAGGAGAATTCAATGTATTTTTGTGCTGGCAGCGGCCAAAGCGTGGAGAATTAAACACTTCCATATTGTTAATAGGTATTTTGTGAGAAAGCAATAACAGGAACATTACTCCGCCGTCGCTTCCTGCCCTGTGCAGAAAGATCATTGTATATTTTCGGGGCTCCCCCCAGTGGTGTTATTTGGTTGTAATTCTGCACAATGGATGTGGTTGTACCTCAATATCCCCATTGTGTTGTATCACAGGAAATGGGGGCGCTTATTTACTTCGGTCTTGGAGAGGAATGGAATTGGTATCTATGGTGCTGTTAGTTCTTGGCATCCCCTTGGGTAAACTTAAAGGGCACCTATAAGTGGGGTCAGGCCTATTAAGCCAGACACTGTCTGAAAGGGCTGATCCTGCTGATTAAAATGATACCTGCCTTTTGAAAATCGGTTGTGCCGTTCCCGAGAAAAAAAGACTTTTATTACTTAGGCAAATTAGGGCTTGTACACAGAGGGGAGGGGCCTATCTCTGTGTACCTCAGCTGGCCACGCCCATCAGTACTCTGAAGATCTCATTTCCACAAAGAATTAAAAGCCATTTTTCTCTGGAAAGCCACAACAGATTTTCACAAGACAGGCATCGTATTAATCAGCAGGATCTACCCTATCGGGTAGCATGGCTGGTTTAATAGGGTTGATCGTGCCCTTTAAAGCATCTTTATATAATGAAAAGTTCTGCAACTTTCTAATAGATTTTTGGTATCCCATCCTCTCTATTTTCAAGATCTCTGCTTGCTGTCAGTGAATGAGAACATTCTTCCAGGGCCGAAAACCCATCCTGATCACGTTCTCCATGGTTCAGAACACAGAGCTCTGATACATTGTAACAAACCCTGCACCTTGGTGAGCAGGACTGAGCCTGGATGGGTTTTCTACCTGTAATCTTGCATCCTTGTTGCTCACTGACAGCAAGCCAGTTACTGTATAATCACAGAGGTGCGTCGTTTTTAATAGTGTTTGGCGACAAAATACGAAGGTTGCACCAAAATGTCTGTATTCATAGCGCAGTATAGTGGGGTACGTGTATGACAGTCGCGAGGTGACGGAAGTGAATCCGATATGTTGGCATTTACATCGTTTGCGCCCTGTAGCCTGCACCATAGGGATATTTTTGCGCCAAATTCAACCTCTTGATTCTTTTTATTGTAAATTCTCCCGCCTCTATAGGTGAATGACCGCGTTGCGTCCGTCACCTGCTCTGGCGCTATCCCCGGTGATGACAGAAGCTTATTGTCATGTTTACCTGCTGACAGCGGTAACGGATGGCGGATGACAATGTATCCATGCTTCTGTTCCGGAGAGTTATTTAGTAACATTGTGGTTTGTAGGTAAACAGTGAGAACAAAGCCGCTACGCGACGTCCCGGGGAGTTGCGTTGGCGCTGTCACGATCCCCTTGTGTGTTTTATCTTGTCCTGTCCTGAATGTCCCCACCTGTGACGATGACCCCCTCCCCCCCCCCCCCCCCCCCTCCCTGGAGGATGCAGGCAGCCCCATCTGGAGACAGTGGTGAAGTGTTGATTATTTATGTCACCATGGCGATAAGCCGATTGTCATCATTATTCTTGTATCTGCTTCTCGTTATGTGTACTGTAGCCTGTGATTGATGAAAGATTAATTAAAGGGACACCACCATAAAAGTCCATCTTCTCTTCATAGATGAATGTGCAGTTGAATGCAACCTGTTGTTCACTTTTATCAGCTTTTTCAGGACATTTAGATGATGAATATAGGACAGGTAACTACCAAGGCTGCCAATCATCCGGAAAGCCAGTAAAAAATAGAGGACTTTTTTTCAATGTCAAATTTGATGTCCTTGTGACTGATATCAGGTGCTCCTCTTATAACGCTCCAGCACTGATCTAACCTCCAGAGACATTACATCATATGTGACTGATATCAGCCGCTCCTCTTATAACGCTCCAGCACTGATCTAACCTCCAGAGACATTACATCATATGTGACTGATATCAGCCGCTCCTTATAATGCTCCAGCACTGATCTAACCTCCAGAGACATTACATCATATGTGACTGATATCAGCCGCTCCTCTTATAACGCTCCAGTACTGATATAACCTCCAGAGACATTACATCATATGTGACTGATATCAGCCGCTCCTCCTATAACGCTCCAGTACTGATATAACTGATAGTACTTAGGTTCAGTGACACCACAGTCACAGCACAAGGGGGATCCAATTAGTTTGATGCCCCTTGGTGCTGTATGGGCCTCATCAGGCAGTGCTATTGGGCTATTATGAACTTTGTGGTTTCTCACAATCACGGGTGATGTTTTTTTATGAGAGTGGCCCTTTAAGGAAGGCTCTATAATATCTTATTAGAACCTCGTCTATTTCTGTGCAGCCATGCTTGGCACAGGAGATTTATCTTTCCTCCTCCTCCTCCTCTTCATTGTAGTAAATACTACAGGGGTCCCAGAAGACACCTTCTCTGCAGGGTCTCCAGGGAGGAGGGGGATAATCGGGCTGCTCAGAAGCTTCATTATCACCATTAACCCTTCTGTGCCCAAAAAGCGGAAGTATAAAAGCTCAGTCTGGGGCAACTTGGATAAAAGTGTTCTGTGAGCAGATGTAGTAGACTTTATTACTCTGGTCATTCACTTATACAGCAAGTTTGTTTGTTTTTTGATGGTGTTAATTGGAATTGTGTGCCACAGGTGACACTCTGGGATCATCAGTGGGGTCCCTCAGACCATCGGCGCTTGGCCTGTGCACAGGAGTGAGTCCTGGAAGCCTTTGCTTTCTCAACTGGTGGAGCAGTATACGGTGGCGCGGGACATCACCAGTGGATCCCACTGATCTGTGCAATATGCTTCCAGTAATGATCCATCACCGCGTCCTAATGTCGAGCAGATCCTGAAACACGTAGTAGGACAATTTGTCTGCATTTGTCCACATCAGGTGACCCCCGAGCAGCATTTATAGGGGTGCACCTAGCCATTCTGCTGCCTGAGGCAAAAATTAAATGGTGCCTTCCCCCACCCAATGCCCATTTCTTAACCTGACCCCTTTGCCACAATGAAAGCGTGCATTGTCTATGGCCCTTCTGCTGCCCCCCTCTTACCCCTACCTGGTGCTGCCTGAGGCGATCGCCTCATTGGTGTTGCACCCCTGATACCATCTGCACATCTGTCAGCCTGTAGTGGGGTGGCACCTGCTGCTTCCTCCCCGCAGGGATCACCAGACATCAGCGACTTCTCGTCCTTCGCTGAACCGTTGCCTAGAAAAAAAAGGAATTCTGGTATTTCGGATACTCAGCAAATCCAGGGGAGGCGACTTCCCTCGGGTTTCCTCTTGGATACAAAGTATTCTCATTGTAGCAAAATATTTCTGTAAGTAAATTATCTGCGGGATGATCTGATGGGCGGGAAATTGCTGGATCCAGTATATCATAAGGGTTCCTACTGGGAGATCCTCTGCCATCTTGCCTGTAGCATAGGTAGATTGCGGGTTAGATGTCTTGGGACTGATTGGTCCCATTCAAGAGGCGCACATGGAGTTAAGAGGGATGTACGTTAGAAATTGAGTGTGTCCCCTCTTCTAACACCCCACCAAGTGGAGGACCTGGTGCAGGCCCCCCACCCATCTCTTCTGATCTGCCCGTAGGTTGATTGCCCACAAAGGATCTGTGCCCAAGAGCTCACAATTCATTAACGAGGACCTATCACCTCTCCTGACATGTCTGGTTTGGTAACTAGTTGAATTCCCTATATAACAAATCTGATGCACCTTTTCTGATCTCTCTTGCTGTGCCCTTCCTACTAGTTTTTCCTACTAGAAATGTATGAATAAATGTATAGCTGGGTATTACCATTTGGGGTTGTGTCCTTGCACCATCTAACAGTATCCAGTGATTGCTGCCAGTGTCTGATGACGCAGGTACACACCCCCCCCAATTGGTCACAGCCAGATGGACCTTTACATACTTCTAGTAGGAATAACGGAGGAATAGCTTATCATTGTTCCAGATTTATTAGGAGCTGTCACCTCCCCTGCTGTGTCTGTTTTTTAGTAGCTACTTGCATTCCTAGTGTAATTACAGTTGTGGAGCATCTCTTCTTATGACTTTATGTTGTGCCATTCCTTTATTATTCCTACTAGAATGAATGATTACATTGCTATCAGTTTTCACTGAAGGTCTGGCTGGGTGTTACCATTTGGGCATGTGTTCCTGCACAGTCTGATACTGGTAGCACTGATTGGATACCGTCAGACTGTACGGGGACACACCCATTTGGAACTTTACTCATAAACTTCTAACAGGAATAACAGAGGGATGGCACAACATAGTCATAAGAATTATTAGGTATAAGTAGGTACTAAAACAGACATGTCAGGAGAGGTGACAGGTACTCTTTAAAAGAAAGAGGGGCTCTGGGGAGTAGTTATAAGGGGTCCGGGGGGCCCAATAACAGCCAGATGGTCTACCCTCTATAGCACTTGCGCAGGGATCGGTGCAAGGAACCTGATTGGGCTCATTAGTCGCTGCTAATCCCAGGTCATACAAATTGACCTTTCACTGCCTTCTCATAAATGGAGATTTCACTTCCAAGTGCATTTTAGATGTGTCCCTTTAAGAAATCGTCTCCCTTCCCGACTGATGCCAATTGGAGGAAGCTGAGGTCACAAGGGTTAATGCAGAATTATGTTAAATCCAGCTGTGTTTGCTGAGGACTCGGGCAGACATCGGCCCCCGGGGGCCCATCTATTATTAATATTGATCCACATTTACTGATTACTTCTGTGCTGGAGTCATTAATTAGTCCAAGTGATTTCAGATGGAAATGTCAGGTTACAGCAGTCGTCGTCAGCAGCAGCAGCGCGGTCTCCTCCAGCTCATACGTGATGTGTCGCCTGTTGTCGGGGACTGTACATACTTTTACTCCTGGACATGGGGCCCTGTAAACAATGGGCGTCCTCATTCCTCGCCATGCTAATTACACGTGGGCGGAGCTTGTGGCTTATCCGCCGTGTACTCAGATTATGGGTCCCGGGTCCCTATAGAAACTGCTGTGTATTGTACACACTCGGGGTGAAGTGTCCTCACGTTACTCAATTATGTTATTAAGTCTTACGGCATAAATTCTCGGAGGATTGTTGAGAGGCTTCTTTATCTGCGAATGACACAACATTCTCCTCCACCTGCGGCCGATCCTCGTACTAGATGTATGTGTATTAGGACTCATGCACACAAATGCATTTTATTTCCGTGTCCGATCCGTTTTTTTTTTTGCGGACCGTATGCGGAACCATTCATTTCAATGGGTCTGCAAAAAAAAAACGGAAGTCGCTCCGTGTGCATTCCATTTCCGTATGTCCGTTCCACCAAAAAATAGAACCTGTCCTATTATTGTCCGCATTACAAACAAGGATAGGACTGCTCTATTAGGGGCCAGCTGTTCTGTTCCGCAAAATACGGAATGTACACGGACGTCATTGTATTTTTTGCTCATCCGTGTGCATGAGCCCTAAGAGCGAGCCCCAGACTACATTGTGTCTACAGTGTGAATGCTATATTAGAGAATTATGTGTGTGAACGTATTACATATTACCTGAATTGAAAAAAGGACAGTAGCCTTCCGTTAATCCAGAACTGGGCACAGAACTGTCCGGTAATCTGTAATCCTGCAAAATCTGAAGAGGAAGACTGAGAAGAGAAAAAAAAACAGACTATGGAGCCCCTGTGATAATAGACGCAGCGGATCCTCCTTATCTCCATTCTCTACTCGAGCAGTTGGGGTTTATATACTTTATAATCCAGAATGTCTGATAATCTGGCATTTTACTGTACAGATTACCTGACGGAGGATGGGGGCAGCACCTATAGAATATACCAGATTGGATACTGTAGTTATGTAGCTAATCTGATCATCTGTGATACTGCCTGCTGGGCCGCTGTATCCAATCCAGTAAAGTGATACTGTCTGTGGGGCTGTTGTATCTAATCCAGTAAGGTTTGATACTGTCCGCTGTATCCAATCCTGTCATGTGTGATACGGTCTGCTAAACCGCAGTACCTAATCTGATCATGTGTGATACTACCTGCTGTATCCAATCCAGTAAAGTGTCATACTGTCTGCTGTATCCAATCCTGTCATATGTGATACTGTCTGCTCTGCTGATGTGTCTAATACTATCATGTGAGATACTGTATATTTTATTTACTTGTCCATGTCCATTTATAATCCAGAATTTCTGATAATCTGGCATTTTACTGTACAGATTACGTGACAGAGGATGTGGACAGCACCTATAGAATATACCGGATCAGATACTGTAGTTCTGTATCTAATCCTGTCACGTGATACGGTCTGCTGATCTATGTGTGTAATACTGTCATAGTATCCCACATTATGAGCCACTGTATCCAATCTGATCATGTGTGATACTGTCTACTGATCTGCTGTATCCAATCCATTCATGTGTACTGCTGAGCTGCTCTATCCAATTCTATGAAGTGAGAAGCTGTTGACTGTGCCCCTGTATCTAATCCTATCATTTGTGATACGTCTGTTGAGCTGTGTATCTAATCCCACAATGTGTGATACTGTCTGCTCAGCTACTGTATCTAATCCTATCATTTCATAATCCTATGAACTGAAATACTGTTTGTTGCGCCCCTGTATCTAATCCTATAATGTAGGATACTGTTGGCTATGCTCTTGTATCTAATCCGATCATGTGTGATACTGTCTGCTGAGCTGCTGTATCCAATCCTGTAATGTGTGATACTGTCTGCTGAGCCGCTGTATCCAATCTTATAATGTGTGATACTGTCTGCTGAGCTACTGTATCTAATCCTATGGTGTGATACTGTCTGCCGAGCTGTGTATCTAATCATATAATGTATGATACTGTTGGCTATGCTCTTGTATCTAATCCGATCATGTGTAATACTGTCTGCTCAGCTGCTGTATCCAATCCCATCATGTGTGATACTGTCTGCTGAGCTTTGTATCTAATCCTGTCGTGTGTGATACTGTCTGCTCAGTGGTTGTAATTAATCCTCATGTGTAATACTGTCTGCTGAGCCGCTGTATCCAATCCTGTAATGTGTGATACTGTCTGCTGAGCCGCTGTATCCAATCCTGTAATGTGTGATACTGTCTGCTGAGCCGCTGTATCCAATCCTGTAATGTGTGATACTGTCTGCTGAGCCGCTGTATCCAATCTTATAATGTGTGATACTGTCTGCTGAGCCGCTGTATCCAATCCTGTAATGTGTGATACTGTCTGCTGAGCCGCTGTATCCAATCCTGTAATGTGTGATACTGTCTGCTGAGCCGCTGTATCCAATCCTATAATGTGTGATACTGTCTGCTGAGCCGCTGTATCCAATCCTATAATGTGTGATACTGTCTGCTGAGCCGCTGTATCCAATCTTATAATGTGTGATACTGTCTGCTGAGCCGCTGTATCCAATCCTGTAATGTGTGATACTGTCTGCTGAGCCGCTGTATCCAATCCTGTAATGTGTGATACTGTCTGCTGAGCCGCTGTATCCAATCCTATAATGTGTGATACTGTCTGCTGAGCCGCTGTATCCAATCCTATAATGTGTGATACTGTCTGCTGAGCCACTGTATCTAATCCTATGGTGTGATACTGTCTGCCGAGCTGTGTATCTAATCCTATAATGTATGATACTGTTGGCTATGCTCCTGTATCTAATCCGATCATGTGTGATACTGTCTCCAAACTCCAAGCCTCTCGCCTTGGCTGCCTCCATACCCCTGGAGTATTCCCCCTAGGAGTGGTCTCATCTGACTGCGTTGTTATTTGCGCAGTCTCGACGTGGCCGGTCAGATGAGAGCTGTCATTTCATCATCTCCCCCGGCACGGCTGCTGTCGGCCCCTCTGCGGCTGTGCGCTGCGGGCTGATAATTGGCAGGAGGTGGTAGCTGGTTAATCTTTCATGAATACTGGTAACGGCAGCCGTCAGATCACAGCTGCCCCTGCAACAGATGGTGCAAGAGACAAGCGGATCTGGGGGTGCAGCTGTCATGTGTCACTCCTCATCAGGGGTGCGGAGGGGGATGGGGGGGCTGCAGGTAACAGGAGGCCTCGTGTAGATGGATATAGTAGTACAAGCCTGTATCTGAAAAACTAAAGAACATTTAAGAAAAGGATGGGGGGGGGGGGGCTTTTTAAAGAGTCTATTCACACAGTGCAGTCAAATAGCATTTATCAGAAGTGGTGCAAAGGAAATTGGCTGATTATCAATCAGATTGATCCTTTCATTTTCCAAAGGCAGGAAAAGGAGGAATCTGATTGGACGAGGTCAATTTCTTTTGCACCAGTTTTGATAAATCTCTGGGTGGCGGTGTATATGGCAGTGTGACAGGTGGAGCAGAGGTAACCCGTATCTAAACCCCTAAATGGTAAAAGGATGACTCTGTAGATCTCGCCTTCAGTGCATTGGGTGATAGCACCCACATGGTGTTACAATGATGACCATACTGGGTGTCACCCACCTTTCCCAGAACCAGATATAAGCAAGAAATGGCTGAAATAGAATAATTATCTCTGATTGCAGGGGAATTCCTGTATCCAATCCTATCATGTGTGATACTGTCTGCTGAGCCGCTGTATCCAACCCTATCATGTGTGAAACTGTCTGCTGAGCCACTGCATCCAATCCTATCATGTGTGATACTGTCTGCTGAGCTGCTGTATCTAATCCTATCATGTGTGATACTGTCTGCTGAGCTGCTGTATCTAATCCTATCATGTGCGATACTGTCTGCTTCACTGTATCTAATGCTATCCTGTGTGATACTGTCTGCTGAGCTGCTGTATCTAATGCTATCCTGTGTGATACTGTATGCTGAGCCACTGTATTCAATCCTATCAAAGGTGTGATGCTGTCTACTGAACTGCTGTATCTAAGACTATTATGTATGTATCCTGTTGGCTGAACTGCTGTATCTAATCCTATCATGTGCGATACTGTCTGCTGTACTACCATATTGTGTGTGATACTGTCTGCTGAGCCGCTGTATCCAGTCCTATTGTGTGGAGTTGTGTATTTGGAGAGGTCTTCCTTGGTGCGGTCTTTCCCAGTGACTCCAGGCTCTGGTTCCATTGTCCAGGGTCAGCCATTATTCTCCACTCCTGGTTGATAATGGGAGGACTGATGTCGTCGGCTCCAGACTGTTGGTGTCAGGGTTGGTTTAATTCCAGCCTCCTTCCATTAAACTGATTGACGTGAAGTCCTCCTGCCTGTGCGGGGTCACAGAGGACATGCCTGACCTGATACTAAGGGGGCAAATGTCAGCAGAGACCAGGCACCTGCACCATATGGTATCACAGCACCATAACATGCCTACTGCTCCATCACATCCTAATGTCTGCGGATCCGTTTGCTTAAACACTCTGTGCTCCTGTGAGGGGCTTCCACTGTGTAACTCTTAGTCTATGAACCCCCCTGCATACACACAAGACCAGCGTGCAGCTGAAATACTCTGTGCTACAGGCAATTCTGTTCCCTTCACGATTAACCTCCCAAGAATGGCACTTTCCTTTCCTGACATACTCTGCGCTGCTGGCAATTCTGTTCCTTTTACAATTTACCTCCCAAGACTAGCACTCTCCTTTCCTGAAATACTCTGTGCTGCTGGGGGAACCTGTTCACAACAGGTGACTCTTTGTGTGGATGTTGTAATATTAAACAAATGTCATTCAGGCCAGAGCTTGTCGCCCGGAGCTTCCCCCTTTGTGCGCTCTTGGCATCAGATCCAGGACTTAACCTGGATTTTATTTAACCCCTTGTGCGTCTTCCTGTTCAGGATATTTTATGCCAGCCTGCGCCTGTCACTCCATAGATCGTATACAGTCTGCCATAGACAGCGCCTCATGTTCTGCCATTATGGTTCTGTACAAGGGTAGGATAACGGCACCTCACCTGTCCACAGGTTGTGTCTGGTATTACACGTCACCCCCTATTCCATTTATTTGAGCTGAGCTGCAATACCAGACAAGACCATGTTCAAGAGGTGGCGCTGTTTCCCTAATCACATGCTCCGGCGATGATTCTCAGAATATATCTGTCAGGGAATTGCTATTTATGCAGTTTCCTGTGAGATCGTCCTCGGCAGCCTCCTCCTGCCCCCTGTCATATTTACTCGTTAAGGTCGATGAACGCTCGGCTTATTTGCTCTGATTTTTTTTTTTTAAATCTGTTTAACTCTTTGCTACCCATTATCCTGTTGACAGATCAATCCTCGTATGACAACCCCCACCCCCCAATTAATTATGGTAATTAGTCAGAATACCGCCTTCTATACAGGATTATCCGCTAAATCCAGATATTGATTTTTTTTTTTTCTTTCCAAGAATATCAGCGTTTTTTCACCCAGACTTTTGCTCGTATTCCGTTCTAAAATCCACATGAAAATCGTGCACACGACAGTATGTATTTTGCAGTCCTCAAAAAATACGGATGACATCCGTGTGCATTCCGTATTTTGCGGAACAGAACAGCTGGCCCCTAATAGAACAGTCCTATCCTTGTCTGTAATGCGGACAATAGTAGGACATGTTCTATTTTGCGGAACGGACATTCGGAAACGGAATGCACACTGAGTACCTTCCGTTTTTTTGCGGACCCATTGAAATGAATGGTTCCGCATACCGTCCGCAAAAAAATGTAACGGACACGGAAAGAAAATACGTTCGTGTGCATGAGAAACTCACATGACAAGGGACCCGAAATGAAATATTACTGTGAAACCTGCTGCTGCTGGATTATCGGATTTTCTGGATTATCAGATGCCGGATTAAAAGACTTTCAGTATATTTTCTACACTGTACCAGTACAATATGGAAACCCCGGGCTTCCCGCTGAAATGAACAGGTGAAAGTTTTGCTGCTGTGAGGTGTCGCTCCCCAAAAATACAAAAAAAAAATTTTTTTTTATTGTATTAGGTGGTTCCCAGCATTCATCATGGTGCAAAATGAAATGTTGGCGTTCCCATGGAGGACTGTGGGAAAGTTGGGTGGCGCTCGGTGGGGTGGTGATGTGCGTCTGTGCCGCGCTGTCACTTTATGGGGATGGACTTTGGGACGTCGATATCTAATGTTTATTTTAGGAGGTTTGGCCTTAAAAAAAAAAAAAAAAAAAAAGTCAGTTAATGTTGTAAAACTGGTTCCTGAATGTGATAACTCCGCTGCGATCATGTGACCACAGGGTGCAACGGGGGTGGGCGTGGGCATTAGATCATCAATCAGTGACCCCAACAGTGCTGCAAAATCAGGAGCCGTTTGCGCGACCTCAGCTCTGCTGCATCGGTGTCAGTTATATAATACATATATATAATGTATTTCATTTGTCCAGTGTCTGTCTGATAATCCGGCACAAATCTGTCCGATAATCCAGAATCCAATAGAAAACTAATGACTAATTATAACAAATCATATTTTATTACATTTTTCATCTCTTGGGCTGCACACCCGCCAGGGCTCTGGGTGATGACAACTTAGGCTACTTTCCCATGAGCGTTTTCAATTCCGCTATTGAGTTCCGTCATAGGATCTCAACAGCGGAGGAAAACGCTTCCGTTTTGTCCCCATTCATTATCTATGGGAACAAAACTGAACTGAACTAAATGGAATGCGCCAAAATGCATTCCGTTATGTTTGGTTGCGCTCCCGTCGCGGACAGAATAATGCTGCAGGCAGCGTTTTTCTGTCCGTGATGTCGTGCGGAGCAAAACGGATCCGTTTTGACGCACAATGCAAGTCAATGGGACACAATCTGACACAATAGTAAACAGATCTGTCCCCCATTGACTTTCAGCGGAGTTTATGACATATCCATCTTGACACACAATGCAAGTCAATGGGACACAATCTGACACAACAGAAAACGGATCCGCCGCCCATTGACTTTCAGTGAGTTTCATGATGGTTCCGTCATGGCTATATAAGACATAATACAACCGAATCCGTTCACGACGGCTGCATGTGATTGTATCATTGTAACGGAAGCGTTTTTTGCAGATCCATGACGGATCTGCAAAAAAATGCGAATGTGAAAGTAGCCTAAGGGGTGCTATTACGGTGCCCATTGTTACCTTCTGCTGTCACTGTGTCAGTCTTCACCGCAGTTCTATCATTCTTTTCATGAACTCTGAAACTTCAGAGTTCTAGTCCTCTGACAGACGGAAGCGCTGCAGAGAAAGCACAAAAAGTGACTATACATTTTACGGAGGGAAAATGGCGCAATTTTTATTTATTTTTTGTGGTATTTTAGAAAAAATATGGATGTGCTTCCATTGATCTTATCAGAATCTGGTGCTGGGTCTGCCGTGGGCGTGAAAGGGTTAATGGAGTGGCTGGGGGGGGGGGGGGAGATGATCTCATGCTGGTTTTGTTCTTGTCACCGTTTATTTAGCGGTCTCTTTCTCCGCTGTCGCTTTCTATTCAGGCGTCTCCATTGGTCGTGACTAATTCCTTTGGAGGTGGTGGCGGCTGGAATGTGGGATATTTGGGGGGGGGGCGCGGGGAGAAGGAGGCAGTCATTGGTGCCCCTAGTGTTCAGACCGTGTTATTGCTTCTGGAGCTGCCTGACACACACCACATGGACTGAGGATGGACATTCCCGTAATCGCCATACGTAATTTTGCGTCAATTTTATTTATTTATTTTTTAGGAGGTTCTGCAGCAGCTGATCGTGATGACTCTGCCCAATATTCTGCTGATCGGGAAAGACCCTCTGACAGGTTTGTGATCACACAACTTTTTTTTTTTTTTTTTTTACGGTAATCGTTAGCGCCATTGCCGCCATCTTGTATATATTTGTATTACCTCCAGGGAAAAGCATGGAGGAGCTGAAGAAGATTCTGCTGCTGATGCTGGGCTGCGCCGTGCAGGTGAGTGAGGCTTCACCTGTAGATTTTGCAGGCAGTGTTGTCAGCGCCCCGCTGGGATTACCGGCGTGTTAGTTGGCGGGTAGCGCGTGCTGAAGAGACGTTGCGGGATTAGAATTGACGTGTTCCTGCAGAGCGGTTCTGTAGCCTCCGGCATCGGGAAAATCCGAGCTGTCAAGGGCAATAATTAGCTGAGATCAGCAACAATGGTGGAGGGAAAGTGGGGGATTAGAATCAATATGGCTGCCTCACCTGAATCTTGTTCCTTCCTGTCCTCTCCGCCAAACCCACCGCCACCGGCATCAACCGCAGCGCTAAAGTACAGATGACGACATCACATCACGAGTCGTCATCCAGCTTTCCCGTATCACTGAAAAGTGCTTATCTGTCCATTTTCACCGCCTTTCAAATCGTAGGCAGATGGGGCTTTCAGGAACATGGAAAGCTGAGTGACAACTAGTATAGCCCTACAGCTCCTACAGATGTTGTCGCCCAGGTTTCCCGTAGTGCTGCTTCTCCTGCTCTAATATCACAGTGAAAATTGGCAAATTTTCCTTGCAGGATACTGGAAAAGTTGGGTGACAACCGGTATTGCCTCCATTAGAACTCTCTCGGGGGTTGTCACCCATCTTTTCTGTGCCCCTGAATAGCACTTGAGGCTCGAAAAGAATAACTCAACCTAGTTATCCATAATGATTGGGACGGAATCCGGGAAAGCTGGATGACAACTTCAGTCAGAGCTGTCATAGAGACTCTACATGTTGTCACCCAGCTTTCCTGAAAGACATCTCCGGCAGTCGTGAGTAGGATCACTAAATTAGCTATTCAAGGGCTACGGGAAAGCTGGGTGGTAACCTCACTGGGATAGTAATAGAGACTATACTAGTCGTCACCCAGCTTTCCTTAAAGGCAGACCTGTCAATCAAATGATATCAGGAGAAACATGACTTAAGGTTCCCTGGACCAGACTTCTGTTTAGTCCTACTTTTCAGGACCTCTCAGATGTACGTCTTTCCTGCAGGCTTGCTCAGCAAGAGACTCGCTAACCAGGGGGTGGAACTAGCCCATCACCCTGGCAACTGGACTAAAACTGTCACTATTGCTGCCCATAGACAATGATTAGGTGGTTGCACAAGTAGAATGCTTCAGCAGTGATCCGCCGGGTCGCTGCCTACTGATGTCATGTGTCTTGTCCTCTGCAGTGTGACAAGAAAGAGGAGTACATCGAGAAGATCAAGCAGCTGGATATCGAGACGCAGGAGGGAATCGTGTCGCACATCCAGGAGGTAACGGCCGCTGCTACCCCTTAATTATTCATTACGGAGGAGCTTGTGTAACGACAGGTGCGCTGTACGGACGTGGCATATGGCGGACGCTGATCACGTGACCTGGGGGAACCAGTAGTAAATGTATACCCCCCCCCCATTTTATATTGTGAGGTAGTGCTGTCCACACTGGGAAAGCTGGGTTACAACCAATATGGCGGACGTGTCTCCCAGCATGCTTAGTTTTTCAGTGCCCCTTAATATGCCTGGCCATGGAGGTGTATTCGCCGCCATATTGTCTGTCACCCAGCTTTCCCTGAAACAGATGAATGGGTGATTGCTCCGCCCCAGCAGAGCGGCGCCTCATCCTCGTGATCTGTAACCAAGCGCTGATTACTCTGTGTGACAGGTGACCCACAACCAGGAGAACGTGTTTGATCTGCAGTGGCTGGATCTACCGGACATGGCTCCCGAGGAGCTGGACTCGCTCTCTAGGAACATGGCGCTCCACCTCAAGAGACTGCTCGACGAGAGGGACGACTATAAGGAGGTAAGATGTCTGTCTGAGACGGGCGCAGCTCCCTCCATCCTTCCCCCAACCTGACCCAAAAGGAGTCACAACTTTTTTTTTTTTTTTTTTTTCTAGTTGAGTGAACGGGTAGAGGTTGTTTTAAAGGGGTTGTCTCACTTCAGTAAGTGGCATTTATTATGTGGAGGAAGTTAATACAAGGCACTTACTAATGTATTGTGATTCTCCATATTGCTTCCTTTGCTGGCTGGATTCATTTTTCCATCACATTATACACTGCTCGTTTCCATGGTTACAAACCACCCTGCAATCCATCAGTGGTGGTCGTGCTTGCACACTATAGGAAAAAGCACTACCCTACGTTCGCTCCCATTGTCCCGGCCACCAGAGAGGCTGACGCTTTTTCTTATAGTGTGCAAGTACGACCACCACTGATGGATTGCAGGGTGGTCTGTAACCATGGAAACCAGCAGCGTATAATGTGATGGAAAAATGAATCCAGCCAGCAAAGAAGGCAATATGGACAATCGCAATACACTAGTAAGTGGCTTGTATTAACTTCCTGTACATGATAAATGCCACTTGCTGAAGTGAGACCACCCCTTTAATAGCGGCTGGTATGTAATCTGAAAAAAATTTGCTGGTTTGATTTTTGATATTTTTTTTTTTTCCGAGAGGAAGGGAGCAGCCAGCACCTCGTCCCTGCTGGTGGCACTGACCTCTGGTGCAGGACGCTGTGCTCTCGCTCGTCCTCTTTGAACAGCAGCCAAAAATGAATCCGGGCCGGGGGCTGGGGAGGGGGGTCATTCTCTGCTCCACTGATTGAGCTCATTACTCCTTATCTGACATTGGGTTCACCACGGGATATTCGAGCGAGATGTCGCCTGCCAACCAGGGGTCTGTTTATGGAAATGTCTCTGGGCGGCAACTAAAATCAATTTTTAGGGATTTTTACAGTCGAGCCATAAATTATATGTTATCAGGTCTCCGGGCGCAGGACAGAAAACAGCATCGTCGGCGTCTGTGTTTTTTTTTTTTTGCAGCAGCAGCTATCCACCAGAGTGGGTGGCTTCTGAGGTTGGGTGTGTGTTTTTAGATTTGTTTCCCCAAAAGACCCTGATGAAATTTTTTGGGACCCATGGACCATCCAATGTGCACGTGACAAGGGCATAGCCATAGGGGGTGCAGGGGTATCCATTGTGTCTGGGATACTGTCTCCAAAGGCCTCTCTACCAGTATCTGACACATAATAGGTGGGGGGTCGGGGTGTAACTACCATAGCGGCAGACCATGTGACTGATATGGGGCCCAGGACAAGAGGGGGCCCAGTCTTAGTTGGGATCATCTCCTCTTCTACGGAGGTGAAAACGTGGTCAGGACTCTACCCTCCCAGCATGCAGATTTGCTTGGCTGTTTTCAGAACTCCCATAGAAGTGAATGGAGCATGCTGGGAGTTGTAGTTTTACCACATCTGGGGTGCCGAAGGTTGCTGACCCCTGCTCTAAAGGAACAACTTTTAGCAAATGAGGCAGTGGAAAAGTGGCCCAAGGGTCATTGAAAAGGGGTTTAGGCGGAAACCCTTCTGTCCTGTGTGGGGGGCCGGTCTGATCCTTGCTATGGGGCCCTTACTTCTCTGTGTACGCCACTTGTGGGGGCCCTATTACAGACTCTGAATCGGGGGACCAGGAACCCTCCAGATGTCTCTGCTATGATTAGATATCAACCTGTGCTGATCGATGATCACTGGGAGATGAGCGGCAGCGGATTTGTCAGGTGGACACTTAACTCAATTTATGTTGAAGTCGCTGACAACTCTCTTATAGATGCGATCAGCTTTACGTTGTCAGGACAGTGACCAAGTCGGCTTGAGAAATTGGCAGCCCCATTTGGTTTTGAGACAGAAATGTGCTCAGAGCAGTTGTCACTTCCCCTCCCCCACTCCTCATGGCAGCCCACACTCATTGGGGGCGACACTAAGGACAGAAGAAGCTTCACCCACAGTAAAGAGAATATGGCCCCAAGGCATGATGGCGGCTCTGCTGATTACCATTGTCGATGTCCTTTCAGGTGATTGTAGATCTCACCCAGGAAAGGGATTATCTCCAGTCTCTGAATCCGCTCACTCCGGTCAATTCTTCGAGTCCAGACGTATCCTCCAACGTAGTCAACCATTATTCCACGGAGGACAAGCAGCATTTGGCGGTAGAGCTGGCAGACAGTAAAGCGAAATTACGACGGTTACGGCAGGAATTGTGAGTCATTCTGCGGGAAGTCATAGAACGGTGCAGAGATCATAAAATAAAGTGTGATCATAAAATTGTGATGTTAGGGTGAGTTCACATGTTGCAGTCAGATTGGCATTTTTGCAGAAATTTGTACAAAATCCCCAGCAAAGCCACGTCATTGCGCCACAAAACACATGTTTTGGCCACAATGTGTGAACTCGCCCAAGGGGCACAGGAAATGTTTGGATTATTGGGTGCCGGGGTGGACGGTGAAGTAGGACTAGTTTAAAAGGTCCATGAATTTCAAAAGCACTTAATGGATGCAGCCGGGTCATACAACCTTCCCTTAAAGTTTACCTGAAATAGAACATGGAGTATGTTAATCTACAGCTTATTTATTCCACAAAAAATAGCATTACATTACATTGTATTGTCTTCTACCAATCCTGAGTTACATCCTGTATTATACTCCAGAGCTGCATTCACTATTCTGCTGGTGCAGTCACTGTGTACATACATTACTTGTCCTGTACTGATCCTGAGTTATATCCTGTATTATACTCCAGAGCTGCACTCACTATTCTGCTGGTGCAGTCACTGTGTACATACATTACTTATCCTGTACTGATCCTGAGTTACATCCTGTATTATTCTCCAGAGCTGCACTCACTATTCTGCTGGTGCAATCACTGTGTACATACATTACTTATCCTGTACTGATCCTGAGTTACATCCTGTATTATTCTCCAGAGCTGCACTCACTATTCTGCTGGTGCAATCACTGTGTACATATATTACTTATCCTGTACTGATCCTTAGTTACATCCTGTATTGTACTCCAGAGCTGCACTCACTATTCTGCTGGTGCAATCACTGTGTATATATATTACTTATCCTGTACTGATCCTTAGTTACATCCTGTATTGTACTCCAGAGCTGCACTCACTATTCTGCTGGTGCAGTCACTGTGTACATACATTACATATCCTGTATTGTACTCCAGAGCTGCACTCACTATTCTGCTGGTGCTGGTGAATAAAACCTAACATTTGTTAGGCTTTATTCTCTTTCTCTGAGATATTTTTAGCTCTGAAATGTGCAGAATTTTATAAATACATTGTAATTATCTTTATTTTGAAATTATTTTCCTTTATTTGTAAATTTTTGCAGGGAAGAAAAGTCAGAGATTCTCTTGGACACTAAACATGAAGTAGAAAGACTCGGCCTAGAGATTCAAAGACTCAAACAGGAGGTAAAAGATAAGATCTGTGGAAATCTACTTGGCGTGGGGCTCCACGGTGACATCTGGTCGCCCCTTAAATTAGCTAAAATTGAAATATTGCTCCCATCTGGTAATGTTGAGGTTGTGGTAATGCTGTCACTTTACTGCAATTTATTGGCGACCAAATTTTTTTTTTTCTGTGATTCGCACAGAACACGCAGCTGGCGGCAGAGGCTCGCACTGCACGCGCCTACAGGGATGAGCTGGATTCGCTGAAGGAAGCGGCCAGCAAGGTCGACCGCCTGGAGAGCGAACTCATCCGATGCAGAGAGAAGCTTCACGACGTGGAATTCTACAAAGCGCGGATGGACGTAGGTTACGCTGGTCCTTCACCATATCTGCTTCTGAGAAAGCTGGGTGACTACATCAATCACCTAGAACAGGGGTCGGCAACCTCCGGCACGCCAGGTGTTGTGAAACTACATCTCCCATCATGTACACTTGTTTGGCTGTTCTCTAAACTCCCACACAAGTGGAAGGAGCATGCTGGGAGTTGTAGTTTCATAACAGCTGGAGTGCCGAAGGTTGCTGATCCCTGCTCTGGAATATGACCTGACGTTGCGGGTCACATTATTTGTAGGGCTGTCTCTTCTGACCCATTTAGACACCTACAATGAAGGTCTTGAAACGCGTTGCGTTTAGCTCTTGTGCAGGTCTGATGTCCTGGCCACTGGAGGTTGTTGTCACTCAGCTTTTCCAGGCTCCTGAATGTTAAATCTCCGCACTTCTGGTCCTTTCTTTTCCCGCACGGTAGGGTTATATTCTGCGTGAGTTGCGCCAGGCTTCGTGACACCCATAGAATGAACTATGCTGTGAAAGATTAAATTTCCAGTTTCGCTCTGGAGGAGAAACGTGATCTCATTAACATTACATGTTCTGAGCTGCGGCGAAAACTGAGACGGGACGCTGATCCCACGTAGCATTGTGTGCAGGGGCGCTGACCTGGGACGACTCCCATCATACTGTATATAGCTTAATCCATACGTTATCATATTACTGGTACCTGCGAGCAGTAAATTACAAAAATATTCACAATATATAGTGTAGATTTCCAATAATCCGGCATTAATAGGTTCTGGATTATCAAATGGAAGATCAACAGATGCTGTAGCATCTGTAGTTCTGCTCAGCTTCAGCTGGTTTGTGAATAAAATGCCAGACCTACAGTGAAGACTGACACAAAGGCGAGTTTTCCTAGTTTTTTGGAATGCGTAGATGAGGGCAGTGAGGTCGCGCTTTGCTATGAGACTTTATATATGGGGATGTTTATTTCTTGCAGGAGCTGAGGGAAGATAATCTGATTCTCATCGAAACGAAGACTCTGCTGGAGGAGCAGTTGGAGACGGCACGGGCCCGGACCGACAAAGTGCATGAGCTGGAGAAGGACAACCTGCAGCTGAAATCAAAGATCCACGACCTGGAGCTGGTGAGGGGGGGCAACAGCATTTCTTAAATTCACCTTTACTTGTGTCCTCCCTGTAGTCTATGGGTTTTTTTTTTTTTTTTTCATCCTAATCCTCCTGGTTCATGAATAGAATACCAGAATTTCAGTGAAGACTGACCCAACTTAGATTTGCAGGAATGCCCTTGAGCTTGGTTGCCACGGGCAACGACAAAGTCATGGGTCCTATCGCTGATGAGTTTGTTCTACGTCATCAGGACCGATTTTCGGACAAGAACCGGATCGAGGAGCTGTTGGAGGAGAACATGGTGCTGGAAATCGCTCACAAGCAAAGCATGAACGAGTCGGCGCAGCTGGGCTGGGAGCTGGAGCAGGTGTCCAAGAGCAGCGACCTGTCTGATGGTAAGAACCACAGCGTCCCGACATCCGCGTGTCACGTAGCCACCGTTCACACCACGTTTATGTTCCGTTAAATGTATCCATTTTTACTCAGAAACATCAGTTAAATGGATACATATGACGGATACATAGGCTCCAACAGAAAAGAACAGAGGCCAAAACTGCTTACATTTTGTCTACTTAGCAAATTATTTTTTTTTTTACTGGATGGGAAAGATCCGTAACTATTCCAATCCAGGAAAAAAACTGCATGCGCTACTGTCCATCACATTCTGGGGAAAAAATCAATTGAAAGCAATAGGAGGATCCATCAAACGGATTGTATACAATAGTATACGTTGTGTCCAACTGTATAATGGATCAGCTTTATTTTTTTTTTTTAAATAATAAATAAGACTTTCTCTAAAAATGGGCAAAAATTTAACCAATCCCCGGTTAAACACCACTTTATTTTTTTTTAACCAATCCAAGGTCAAAAGCCGCCTTTTTGTCTAAAAAACATAAAATTGGCCGTCAGTTTGTATCCGTTTTGGGGACAGATAAAGTTTCTCTAATTTAAAAAAAAAAAAAAAAAAAAAATTGTAACAAAGTAAGGGCTCGTTCACATCAGCGTTATGCTTTCCGTTTGTGTTTTCCGTTATAACATGGTTATAACGGAAAATAACGGAAACCATAAGACGGAAGTCAAAACGGAAGCCTTTAGAGGCATTCCGTTTTAATCCGTCATAATAGAAGCCTATGAGAATCATAACGGATCCATTTGGTTCCCGTTATGCAAAACGGAAAACAAAGTCCTGTCGACAGGACTTTGTTTTCCGTTCAGCATAACGGAACTCAGACGGATCCGTTATGATTCTCATAGGCTTCTATTATGACGGATCAAAACGGAAGCCTCTAAAGGCTTCCGTTTTGACTTCCGTCTTATGGTTTCCGTTATTTTCCGTTATAACCATGTTATAACGGAAAACACAAACGGAAAGCATAACGCTGATGTGAACGAGCCCTAACAGTGTTTTATTGTCCTTATATAATCTATTTTAAAAAATATGTGGCAAATCGTTAATGGTGCTGGCCACCTTCTGGGGTGTTTCGGCAAATGACCCCCCTCTCCTGGCCAAACCTGTAAAGGGAAGCATACTTGCCTGCTCCCGTTAGCTGGCCCCTTCATTCCCAGGCTCAGATCCTCGCTCAGGTCTCCGGCTTTCAACATCCGCTTAGACGCCACTGCAGCCAATGACTGGTTGCAGAAGTGAGGTGATTCGACACCCCCCCCCCCTTGCGTCACATGACCAATTGAGATTACACAAGGGGGGCAGGTCACCACTGAGGCCAGTTATTGGCTGCAGTGAGGTCAAAGCGGATCTTGACAGTGGGGGACCTGAGAGAGGCTTCGAGGCCAGGATGTGAAGGCGCTTAGACCCAGTGACGGAGAGCAGGTAAGTATGCGTCTCTTTGCAGGTCTGGCCAGGAGGGGGGTCTGCCAAAAAAACCCCAAAAGGTGGCCATCCCTTTTAAACTCCCTCCACTTACTATATCTCCTCTGCTCGTGCTCAGTACTTTTCAGCATACAATTGGTTCAACTGCTCCAGGGCTCGCGTCCTGTCTCCTTGTAACATTGAGACGAGATGTTTACTCTATAAGTCACCAACGAATTTCCTACAATTGCCAAATGTAGCGCAAGAGCGCCCCCTAGCTGCCGGGATGCGTCATGACTCATGAACTAGAGGACATTTTTTAACTGAGTTAAAGTTTTACTACTTTTTGTGAGAAGCACTAGCTTTTTCAGCCACATAAGTTGATGAGTAATCGTTTTAGGGCCACAAAATTGTTCTGACCATATTGTGGCATGATGGGAGTTGTAGTTGTGCTGAAGAGTTACAGCTTGGAGACTGCTGAGTTTGACAATGGCCACCATAAGGTGTCTGGGAGTATCCCAATGTCCTAATGATCATTCTGGCCCTGTATCTGACCATTATACTGGACATCAAGAGAACAACTGAGGGGGCCGGGGCCCTCAGCCAGTTTAGGTTTAGGATGGGTCAAATTAAGAGTTCCTCAAATGCAGTGTACTGTATTAACCCACACTAAGTGTGTCATGGCTTTAGTGTTGGATAAGGGGCCCATGAGCTTCAACACTCGGGGCCCAGATCAGTCCACTCCTGGTCACATACTAACAACCTATTCCTTTCATTAACAGCCAGAAAATCCTTTGTGTTTGAGATGAACGAGTCGGCGTCGAGCCGCATCCTGAAGCTGGAGAAGGACAACCAGAGTCTCCAGCAGATCATTCAGGATCTACGAGAAGCTTCGATCAATCTGGAGGAGAGCAGCCTTAAGAGCCAAGAACTGGAGAAGGAGAACCAGCAGCTCAAAAATAAGGTGGGTACCTGGTAGATGGAGGCTGGCACTGAGGTCTTCCTCCCATGGCCACTTTCCCTACGTTGACTTCAATGGTAGCCTTGGATGGACAGTGGTTATATGAACATAGAACTTAAAAGCTATGGGCAACCTCAGTGTATCATCTCCTCCTCCCTCTCCTGCAGGGTTTGTAGTAGGTTCTCTGCTTTCCCTCTACACTTGTGTATAGCTGGTTTGATTCTCTGAGGACTGCCTTGAGCATGCTTTTCTCCATATGCATAGCCCATGTAAGTTTGGATACTTCCACCCCTTACTCTGACCTGCTGTGTACAACCTACTCCCCTTCTGCACTGCTACTTCTAATGCTGAGAGAAGGGAGGGGGAGAGCAGAGAGAGTTGTGAGAAACCGGAGCAGCACTCTGACAGATTGAGCAGCACCAGCAGCTAGGTGAAGGACGTACCCATATTCCGCAGATGCAAAATGGTAGGAAACATTTAATGAAAACTATTAGGCTACTTTCACCATTCCGGCACAGAACAGCCTGCCGGAATTCCCTGGATCCAGCACTGCCAGATGTGGACAGAATGTCCCTTGGTACGGCGGAGATTTGTACGCATTCGGGCGGACAAGCGGAGACCCGGCTGGACACAAACCGCTGCATGCTGCGGTTTGTGTCTGGACGATTCTCCGCTTGCCTGCTGAGACAGCCAGAGGTGTGAAACTAGCCTTAGAAAGTTTCCTTTATTTTGTACTTAGAAAGCAAATAATAGCAATAAAGCTTTGGGGGAAAAAATCGGTACAAAGGAGTCCATAGTCTAACATGACTTATAGATGCTGTAGGGCAGCTCCCTAACACCACTCCTTTCCTTCCCTATTAATAAGAAGCCCTCATTGTACATTCTGCATCTGAATGTCACAAGCTGATGTTGGGGTGATACAATTCTTCATCTAATAGTCATTGAGAGATGACACACATTCATGGTTTCCAACCAGCAAAAGGGCTAAATCTGATGCAGGGAAATTTTTGCAAGCTGAATTAGGAAACTGAAGGCTTGGACCTCTGTGGTTTTGCTAAGGACTGGTAGATGCCTTATTGTACCATTGGGGTCTGTGAGATTTAGCAAACCTGTTGTCCTTATTGTATAGCCCACCATGAAAAAAAATCCAATCTAAAAAAAAAAAATTTTTGCTACTTTTTTTTTTTAATTTAAAAATTGTTACATAGTTTTACTTGGATGGCTTCTTCTGTATCATTAGTTCCTTATCTCCTCCTGTACAAATCTTTATGTCCCAGGATCTCAGATATATCAGCATGAATGTGAGGCAGGAAATATTTTATTTTTTTTTGGGGGGGGGAGGCTCGTATGTAATTTTTGGTGGGTTTTTAATCCAGATTTTAAAAAATCACCCACCAGCCATGGTGGGTGATTATTAGGATTCTCTGGCATGTGAAGGGTGACTGATAAAAGATGGTTTTCATTTTTGCTTCAAGATTGAAAACCTGCACTCTCAAATTGAGAAGGAAAAACAGAGCAGCGCCGACTTGGAGAGTCTTGGGGAAGATTTACTGAAGGAAAAGGAAAAGCTCTCTCGAATTCTGGACAATGTTAAATCTGAGAAGGAAAAGCAGGTCCGTAATCTGATTTGTTGTAACCTGTTAAAGGGTATGTCTGAGATTTTGATATTGATGACCAAGTAAAGGTCATCAAAATCAGATCAATGGGGGTTCGACACCTTGCACCCCCACTGATCAGCTGTTTGAAGTGGCCATGGATCTCTGGTGAGAGCCGCAGCCTCTTCCTAGGCCAGTGACATCACGTTCATCAGTCACTTGGCCTAGGCGCAGTCCAGTCCCATTCATGAGCTGCAATACCAAGCACAGCCACTGTCTATGCTTGATAAGCTGTGAGGAGGGCGCCACACTCTCCGGAGTGCTGCCACCTCCTCAAACAGCTGATCGACAGGCGTTCCAGGTGTCAGACACCCACCAATCAGATATTGTAGACCTATCCTGAGAGTAGGTCATCAATATCAGAATTTTAGAGAACCCCCTTTAATATAATAAGTCGAGACATTTACTGAAGATGACATTTTATTTTTTTTCCTGCAGATTAAGGAGCTTGAACAGGAAAACAAACACTTGTCTCAGGCAATGGCGGCTTTAAGACAAAGGGCCCAAGAAAGTGCCGACTCAAGAGTCAAAGATGTTGAGATGGAAAATAAGATGCTTCATGAGACAATCACGGACACCAGCAGTAAGCTGAACGAGATGGAGCATGAGAAGAAGCAGCTGCAGAAGGCGTACAATCAGGTAAAGGACAAGGTGGAAAAAGTGGAGGAGATGGAGAAGGAGGTCCGACGGCTGGAGAAGCAGAATGAAATGTTGACCAAGAAGCTGTCCTCCGTGAAAATCATAGAAGAGAAGGTGGAGATCCTGGAGAAAGAGAATGGAAAGTTGGAAAGTGAGAACAGAATATTTAAGAAGTCTCTAGACACGCTGCAGAATCTCTCTATCCGGCTGGAGGTTCTGGAGAACGAGAACAAGCAGCTGGACGAGGAGAACGTGGAGCTCAGGAGAGCGGTGGAAGCCATGAGGTTTTCCTGTGCCAAGATCACCCAGATTGAGAGAGAGAACAATGATCTCCAGAAGGAGAAGGAAGATCTGCAGAAGAACGTAGAGGTGCTGAAGGCGCTGGGGAAAAAGTCGGAGCGTCTGGAAGTGAGCTACCAAGGCCTGAGCGAGGAAAACTGGAGGCTCCAGCAAACGGTTGAGGCTGGAAATAAGAAGGTGACCGAGCTGGAAGCGGAGCTCAAGGACGTCGAGAAGGAAAACCGAGAACTGCAAATGACATTGGAAGAGATGAAGATTTCCAGCAAGAGGTTGGACAGGTTGGAACAAGAGAAGAAGATCATGGAGCAGGAGATGACACAGCTGGAGAAAGACAAGAAGATGTTGGAGAAGGAATCGAAGAGGTTTTGGCAGCAGGTGGAGTTGAAAGACGCCATATTGGACGACAATACAGTCAGGCTGGCCGACCTGGAGAAGGAGAACAAAACACTAGAGAAGGAAGTTTCAAAGCTAAGGGAGTTGTCTTCTAGGACCCGAGAACTAGAGAAGGAGAACAAAGACTTGGTGCAACAGCTGACAGTGGATAAGAGGACACTGGCGACACTAAGAGAGGTGAGGCGTTTAGCACATTTCACGAATACTAGTTATGGCCTTAAAGGCTATGTTCACATTTGGCAGTTTTTTTTTTTTTTATTATTGCATTGTACTTATTTTGACCTAAAAATCATTTTTTCAATTGGTCTTTATTAACAATATGGAATCTTTTTCTGTACAGAGCTGACATGCTCTGCTAGCTGCCTGTGGATTATATCTTTTCCGTCATTTGTGGAGCTGACAGGCTCCTTATCTCTGCTCTCTGACATTATAAACACTCAGTAAAGCTCAATTCTTATCTTACTGATAAGAATGTGGCTTAAATAAGTGTTTATGACCTCTCTGTAGTTTAAAGATAAGGGTTATTAGATGACCAGCACAAAGTGAAAGTACCAGTCACACAGTTAGAAAAGCAGTTAACCCTTTGTGACAGAATGGCTTAATATTTTTTAATAAAGGCCAATTGAAAATACATTTTTTTAGCTGAAAATGAGTAAAATGCAATCAAAAACATTTTCATACACCCTATTAGGAGTTCTGGAGTAATTGTACTTGTCTTGATAACTACAGGATCTGGTATTGGAAAAACTGAAAACTCAACAAATGTCAAGCGAGTTGGACAAATTGAGCCTGGAGCTGGAGAAGATCGGATTAAATAAAGAGTTAATGCTGCAGGATGAGAACAGTAATGCCGAAAAGTAAGTGACCCCGTATGACTCGTATGACAGATTTGTCACTGGTGGCATCTTTTTGGTGCCTACAGAGGGTGTGACCTGAGAATGAGGAGGAGCTTGATAATTTATACTTAAAATTTGGTTTGTTTTTGGTGTTCTATTTTTCATATGCATTTAAAGGGAGACTCAACATGGAGCGGGCTGTGAATGTACAATCTCTTTCTACAAGTTATCAGCCATTTCAGAAGAAAGCTCCAGCGCTGATATAACCTCCAGAGACATTACATCCTATGTGACTGATATCAGCCGCTCCTCTTATAACGCTCCAGTACTGATATAACCTCCAGAGACATTACATCATATGTGACTGATATCAGCCGCTCCTCTTATAACGCTCCAGTACTGATATAACCTCCAGAGACATTACATCCTATGTGACTGATATCAGCCGCTCCTCTTATAACGCTCCAGTACTGATATAACCCCCAGAGACATTACATCATAATGTGACTGATATCAGCCGCTCCTCTATAACGCTCCAGTACTGATATAACCTCCAGACATTACATCATATGTGACTGATATCAGCCACTCCTCTTATAACGCTCCAGTACTGATATAACCTCCAGAGACATTACATCCTATGTGACTGATATCAGCCGCTCCTCTTATAACGCTCCAGTACTGATATAACCTCCAGACATTACATCATATGTGACTTATATCAGCCGCTCCTCTTATAACGCTCCAGTACTGATATAACCTCCAGAGACCTTTACATACAATATCATAAATACATTTCCTATAAATGATCAGTTTGTCTCTCTCCATTGTTTTCTACAGGAAATACAGGGTTCTGGAAAGTAAGATTGAATCAACACTAAAGACAACTTTGGCTGTAAAAGAAAGTAAAATTCAGACGCTCGAGGGTCAGGTGGATGAGGTTCGAAACCTTAACCAGCAACTTCAGAATGAGCTGAATGTGGTAAGAAGCTTAAGATTTAACATTTTATGTATTTCGCCATAATTTTGACATATTTAACTGTATAAACATTCACATTGGGATGTAGAGGCTATAGACCTGAAAGGGAAAGTTACAATGGGTTGGAACAGGTTGTCAGGAGAAGTCATTAACACTGTAAACAAACTATATTGGAAAGTTGCATAACTTCTTTGCGTGAAACATAAACGCTATAGATGAAAGTGCAATCAGCGATTAATATCCTGCTGCAGTCTGTACAGGAAATATAATCAGCACCCGGAAGGGACCGTCCATCGCCATCAGGGCCATACGGTGCCAGCAGAGCGTGAGAAAGCGCCACAAGCTCTACAGCCGAAGACCACAGTTGGATTGTAGATTTAGATTGTCAGCTCTTGGGTGGAAGGCATGAATAACAATTTGCAGTGTGACCCTTGAGTCGTAAGCAATCGTCTTGCCCTTTGCTGCTATGGCCGTTACATTTGGTTTGTCCAACGTTTCAGTTAAAACAAAACCTGGAGACGCAAAACGAGAACGCAGTCCAGAATTCTCGCAGTAGAAACGGGCGAACCATTCACAACACGGAGACCCTGGAGAACGGGCAGCCGGAGAGTACCCGGGAGCTGTGGAAGGTGAAGGACCGAGTCATCGAGCTGGAGCGGGATGTAAGTTCTGGATACTGCCCATGTCCACTTCAATTTCAAACAGTTCTGTGAAGATTACGTATATATTATATCTTTGGTACAGAGCTCCAGATCCTCCGGTTCCCTTCATATGTGCTTAATTACATGTAGACATGCTTACCTGTAGACACCACTAGGGGGAGCTCACTGCATACAAGTGCCATTCTCTGACATGTCCATTTGCAATGGTTCTTAGAGCGATGTGAGGGAAAACGAGCCCACTCAGTAACGTTAAAATGGTAGGGTTTGGGACGTATTACTGACAAAAAGCCAAGACGCTTCCCTGGCTTGGCAATGCCCAGCTGATCCTTGGCAGCACGGTACAAGACGGAATCAAATTTCGTATTTTTTTGACTTTTTTTTTTTTTTAGCAATACTACCACGATGAACACCATAAAGGGTACGTTTGCCTTTGCTGTTACTGACCTATCCTGCGGTGTGTGATACATGTGCTGCCAGCCACCCTTTAACCCCAACAATAAAGCCATCTTTCACAAGCTCCCCCTAGTGGTGACAGCAGGCAGCCAGCATTTTATCATGTTACACTATCTGGGGCCTCGTAATGTGCTTTTCTTGACAGTAAAGGGCATCTGTCAGCAGTTTTGTACCTATGACACTGGCTGACCTGTTACATGTGCACTTGGCAGCTGAAGGCGTCTGTGTTGGTCCCATGTTCATATGTGTCCACGTAAAAATGTGATCACCCCTGCTTGGCTCTGTCCATCAAAGTGCAGAGGGCACAGCAGCTGCAGAGAGAGCAGAGCCACTAGGTGTAATGGTAACACCCCCGTTGCTCCTAGAGGCTCATTTGCATATATTAAAACATCATTTTTCTCAGCAATGTGGGCACATATGAACATGGGACCAACACAGATGTCTTCAGCTGCCAAGTGCACATGTAACAGGTCAGCCAGTGTCATAGGGATAAAACTGCTGACAGATGCCCTTTAAGGGCATGTTCACACAGCCAAAAATATATCCGAAGAATCGAATGTATGTATTTACCACGGTATCCAGGGCTGATCCTTGGATCTGTAATGGATTTGCAGTTTCTTAACAAGGGCAATCAGCATGGGGCAATCCGTCTGCGTTGTTTGCATGGATTCCGCATCAATAAGTGATGTGAATGAGCTCTTAACAAGCTCTGCCGATTAAGGAGCTCTCTCCCCAAGGAGAGATGGTACCTCCCTTGTCACTTCTTGACACAGATTTCAGGCCCAGGCGTGGCCGTATGAATGACAACATGAATTCCTGATGCGGTTTACAAGCAGATTTCAGTGTGGAATACATGCTGAAATCCACATGAGTTTAGGTCATGTGAACACGCCCTAAGGTTTCCGGTGAAAACATCCACTCTGGAAACCACAGCAGAAAATAAAGGCTGACCCTTGGGGTTTTTCCCCGGGATTTGGCACGCCACGTGTCCGCCTGTGGCTTTAACCCTATTCAATGTGCAGACACCTGCCACGGTTTCTGGGTGGAAACTGCGCCAAGAAGGGACACAGGACTGTGGATGCAGAAATTCACACAAAATCTCCTGTGAACAAAATTAAAGGGCACGTCCATGTATGACTGAAAAAATTCTTACAGATTTGCTGTGTCTTTTGAGAATGAAGTTTGTTAAAATCTCGCCCACTTTGCCGCTACCGCAATATTCTGCGGATTTTCCTGCCTGCAAATCCAGACGGAAAGTCTGCTGCGTATCTGCTATGCATGACCATGCCCTAATCGATTGTCTCAGCTGATATTTTTCCCCTTTCCCTTATCTAGAATGCTGCTCTGCAGGCAGAGAAGAAGCTGATGAAAGACCAACTGCGGCATCTGGAGACCCAGAACCATTCCCTAAATAACCAGATGGGGGCGCTGCAGAAACAAATCACTTTCCTGCAAGAAAACAACACAACTCTGCAGACACAGACTGCAAATCTGCAGGTGAGCTGCTCATCCTTACACAAGGATGACATGGGGTGGCAAAGGGTCAGCAACCTCCCGCGCTCCAGCTGTAGTTAAACTACAACTCCCAGCATGCTGAAGTCACTTCAATGGGAGTTTTAAAAACAGCCGAGCAAGTGTGCATACTGGGAATTGTAGTCTCACAACAGCTGGAGGTTGCTGTACCTTGGAATAAATGGAAATGCTGATTTTCAGCCTAGTTCCAATAAATGCATGTTTAAAAAAAAAAAAAAAAGTTGGGACGGAAGCAGCCATGTTTTCCTAACCCTGGATAATCCCTTTAAGAGATCATACTTGACTTGTCGGAGGTTTGTGTGCAGAGTTACAACCTGTTCACCTTCATCTTTTGGTTTCAGGTGGAAAGCTCAGCGGCTGCTTCCCAAAGTGTTTCCTTAAAATCCCAGATCTCCCAGCTGCAGAACCAGCTGTCCGCCCTAGAGGGCGAGAATGAGAAGGTGGTGCGCCAGAGGGAGGAGGCCAAGGCCAGCCATGATGCGCTGCTCCGAGACCACGATCACCTGGTGTCCCTGTACGAACGCCAGTCTGCGGAGTACGAGGGGCTCATCGGTCAGCACAGCTGCCTGAAGACGCAGCACAAGAGCCTGGAGCAGACGTACCGCAGCCTGGAGGACAGGTAAGAAACTAGGAAATTCTGACCTGTCAATTAAAGGCTATGGACACCTTCAGGTTTTTTTTATGATTGCATTTTACTCACACGGGGCTAAAAATCATTTTTTCAATTGGTATTTATAAAAAAAAAAGTTCAGCTGTTTCTGACATACAGGGGTTAAAATGCAGACTGTTTGCAAGCCAGCACTCTGTTTTCCTTGAATCCCGTCATCTGATGGCTCGTGTATAACTCTTATCTCTGATTTCCTGACCTCATAAACAGTTTGATAAGAATTGAGCTATAATGAGTGTTTATGAGGTCAGGAGATCAGAGATGAGAGCTCTACATGAGCTGTCAGATGACCGGATTCAAGGAAAACAGGAAGTGACAGGTTGCAAATATTTATTTATTTTTTTAACCCCTGTATTCCAGAAACTGCTGAACCTTTTTAATAAATGCCAAATTGAAAGAAAAAAAATTTGTAGCCAAAAATGAGTAAAATGCAATCATAAAAAATTGCCCCATAGGCAAATCTGAATCGGGAACCTTCGGCACTCCAGCTGCTATGAAACTACAACTCCCAGCATGCATTGCCTTTGCTGTCATTCTACATAGAAATGTATGGAGGATGCTGGGAGTTGTATTTTCATAACAGCTGAAGTGTTGGAGGTTGCTGACCCATGATCTAAGAGATGTCCTACCGGAATCTCTGTCCCCTTGCAATAAGCTTCAGTTCCTCCCTATTTCAAGATCTCTGCTTGCTGTCACTAAATGGAAACATTCTTCACACCCACTGGCTGAAAACTCACCCTGATTTCAATCTTTTTTTTATACAGCTGCAGTGTGTAACAGTGTTTTAGTGCAGGCAATTATCAACCACCGCATATATCTTTCTCCTGTCCTGAACTTCATGCTGATTATTCTTACCTACAACGATACACTGTAACAACCCCTCAGTTGTGTGAAGAGGACAGCATTGATGCTTCTGATCCATCAAAATGGACCTTGAGATTCTGGCTAATCCCACGCTGATGGGCTCGAGGCCACTGAGCTTCTATCTTTCATAAATTGGTGTTGTCTTGTTGCAGCTACAACAATCTGCTGCGCTACAAAGCAGAGCTGGAGGAACGGGACAAAGCCTTAAACTGCGAGAATGAAGATCTGCAGCAGGAAAAGAAGAAGAACCTCTTGGCTGCGAGCGAGAATGAGAAGCTGCGAGAAGAGCTTGAGAGGTGAGAGCAGCCGTTGGGGGTTTCTGTGAGGGAGAGGGGGGCCGGCAAACACCTGGTCCACAATATACAGGCATTGGCCATGTGCGCATCGTATTACGGATCCACACCCATCCACTTGAATGGATCCGCAATCCGGATGATATGGCGCAATGCAGAATGGAGGCACGGATCAGAAGCACTACGGAATGCTTCCGTGGGTTTTATGTCCGTGCCCCCGCACTGCAAAAAAGTAGTGCATGCACTACTTTTTTGCAGTGCGGACGGTCGGATGCGAATCATGAACCACATGCAAGTGAATGGGTCCACAGGCGCAATTTGCAGTCCGCAGCATGGTCCTGGCCACCACATGTTCGTGTGCATGAGCCCTAAGTCTAAAGCCTTATTCACACGTCCATGTCCGTGCTCAGATCCGTGAGCAGGTGGTCAGTGATGGATCCGTGTTGGGTCCGTGTTTTGCCATCCGTGTTTCACTGACACTGAACAGCTGAAAAATAATTTTCAAAGCATCTCTTCTTAATGATCCGTGAAACACTGATGACATCCGTGAGGGATCCGTGGTTTTCACGGACTCATTGACTGTAATGGGCATGAGGGATCCGGGAACATGGATTAAGATAGGACATGCATCTGTGCTAAAAACACGGACCCACGGACCATGCTAAAACACTGATGTCTGAACACACACATTGAAATGAATGGGGACGTGTGCTGTCCGAGCTTACGGTCTGTGAAACACTGACGTGTGAATGAGGCTTAACTAGGAGGCAGCTTGCTGCAGCAGGAATCTACCCTCACTGCCCGCTTTTCATAAAAGGGGCAGGTCTTGATTTGCATGATGGACTCCCGAGCTTCATTCAGCATCCAGATTAATTCAAGGGGGGGTGACCATGGCAGTCCCATTGAGAATTAATTTACAGACAGTGGTCATGTGCGACCTACTGCTCTTTATTCATCTGGGAGCACGGGACCCCCACCAATCACATGGTTATACTTTTTCCTGAGGATAGAATTTTTTTTTTTTTTTCCTTGTTAGGCTACTTTCACACTTGCGTTTGCAGGATCCGTTTGTGAGATCCGTCCAGGCTCTCACAAACGGATCCGTCATGATAATACAACCGTCTGCATCCGTTCTGAACGGATCCGTTTGTATTATCTTTTATATAGCCGAGACGGATCCGTCATGAACTCCTCATTAAAAGTCCGTTTTCTATTGTGTCAGACAAAACGGATCCGTCCCCATTGACTTACATTGTGAGTCATGACGGATCCGTTTTGGATCAGTTGCTGTCAAGCGGACACCAAAACGCTGCAAGCAGCGTTTTAGTGTCTGCCTCCAAAACGGAATGGAGACTGAACTGAAGCAAAACTGATGCATTCTGAACGGATCCTTTTCCATTCAGAATGCATTAGGGAAAAACTAATCAGTTTAGGACCGTTTGTGAGAACCTGTGACGGATCTGACAAACGGATCCTGCAAACGCAAGTGTGAAAGTAGCCTTACATTTTCACGTTGCTTCTTTTGTGTGGTACAGGTTGAAATTCCTGCACGGAGAGCTCCAAGAAGAATATAACACTTTACACAGACACACCAAGGATACGAAGAGCTCGCTGAACAACGCCCAGATGGAGCTGAACCGATGGCAGGCCAAGTTTGATGAGTTAAAGGAGCAGCACCAGAACATGGACATCAGTCTCACCAAGCTGGACAACCGCTGCGAGGTAGGACGAGGCCGCTGAACCCCCAGCATACCATTGTGGGGGTACACAAAACTCACTGAGTAACTTTCATTAACTCTTTCACTTTTTTTTTTTTAAGTTGTATTACATTTGCACAATAACACTTTTTTTTTTTTTTTTTAATGTCTTTGCATTGCTGCATCCCAAAACCCAGAACTTCTTTTTTAATTTTCATTCTACGAAGCTATGTGAGAGCTTCACTTTTGCAGGACAATTTGTAGTTTTCATTTGTACCATTTACATAAGACTTTTTGATTGCTTTTTATCCCTTTTTTTTTTTTTTGTGGTGGCTAAGCAAAAAACCTAAATTTTTTTTTTTTTTTTTAACAACATTCCGGATAAACTACATTATAATTGTATAGTGCAAGTCATTATAGAGTATGGGGGTTACTTTTTCTTTCTGTGGGTGTGTGAAGCCACTTAGATGTCGTGGTCATTATTGCTAGCAGCATTTAAAGGGGTTGTCTCATCACAAACAATGGGGGCATATCGCTAGGATATGTCCCCATTGTCTTATAGGTGCGTGATCGAGAACGGAGGCCCCAAAGTGAAGGCGGGCGCACTGCACGTGCGCAGCTGCCCTCCATTCATTTCTATGGTGCTGCCGAAAATAGCCAAGTGCTGGCTCGGCTATTTCCGTTGGGCCGATAGAAATGAATGGGAGCGGTGGCTGGTCATGTGCAGTACGTTCCCATTCACTTCTATGGGGAGCCGGCTTGGTGGTGGCCGGACCGGAGTCCTACAGCCACTGCCTTGCGGGGCTCCGTTGCCGATATAGGTGCAGGACTCACACCTGTAAGACAATGGGGGCACATCCTAGCGATATGCCCACATTATCTGTGATGAGACAATCCCTTTAAGTGGGTAAAGCCAGGATCAGCATTCTGCCAATCAAGCCATAAGAGAAGGAGCCCGGTGGTCATAAGAGAGCTGAGGCTTCTGCCCCTCACTGCATGGGAGACCCGTGCAAAGCTTAGACTAGGCAGCCATAAAAATGCACATTGGTGGTTGCTAAAGGGTTAAAGCAGGGATCTCAAACTCGTGGCCCTCCAGCTGTTGCAAAACTACAACTCCCAGCCTGCCCCAATAGCTGTAGGCTCTCCTGGCATGATGGAAGTTGTAGTTTTACAACAGCTGTAGGGCCATGAGTTTGAGATCTCTGCGTTAAAGGATCTGTCCGAGTTATATAAAAACTTGGGCAACCCCTGTAAATGGCCTAAAATACCAGATGAATGCATACTCAACCGGTTTCTCCCCTGCTTCTTCCAACGCTGAGCTCCGATCCTCCTGCTGCTGACGTCCTCTTCCTTGCTGCAATGCTGATGTCACATGCACACAGGTCACCACTGCAGCCAATCGCTGGCCTCAGCAGTGCACGGGCATCTCTGCTAAGGCCAGTGATTGTCTATAGCAATGACCTGTGTGCACAGAAGATGACGCCAGCAGTGGAAGGACTGGAGCTCAGCGTTGGATGAAGCAAGAGAAAAAAAAACGGGTGAATAAATACGGTATTTATTTGTTGTTTTAGGTTATTTACAGGAGTTTTTATATAATTCACTCAACCTTTTTAAAGGGGGTTTCTTCCTTATCCAGAAACGTCCCCGTGTCAGCGCAGGGCTGATATTACAGCTGTTTCTGGCAAATAAGCAACTAGATATCCCCTTTAAACAAGAGCACCCCTAGTTATATTCATGGCTGACTGTTTTACAAATTTCCACAACTGGCCACTGGGTGGCGACGTTGTGCTTTAGTTATTTCCCTTTAAATCCAGACGTATATTTGATTTACATGTAATGAAGTTAGATTTTCTGTCACGTTGTCTTTGTGCCTGCAGCTGATGAGCCGTCTGAAGCGTAATCTAGAGGAGGAGAACCACCACCTGCTCAGCCAGATCCAGATGCTGAATCAGCAGAACCAGATGTTGCTAGAGTCTAGTATGGAAAGTAAAGAGCATTATTACGAGGAGCAGAAACAGTACATGTAGGTGCATATAGCTTGGAGGTCGTGGCCCCCAATGCGGAATCTGTTGCGCACCGTTTGTACATATTCATGTGACATCTTGTGTTTTCCCCCCTCCCCATAGAGATAAATTAAATGACCTAAGACGACAGAAGGAGAAGCTAGAGGAGAAAATAATGGACCAGTATAAATTTTATGACCCTGCGCCCAAGAAGTAGGTGTTACTGATCGTTGTCAAGTCCATATGTCGCATAGAACTGTGATATCAGCGCCTCAACAGCAAGCAGAGTATATAAGATCTCTGCTGACAGTCAGGATAGGAGCACAGCTTGTGCACAGGCCCATCCACTCATGGCTGCAATATGGTTATGGGGATGATCACTGGCAGCTCAATGTGGTGCTGGCTGGCACTTTATGGAAGTATAAAGCGTGTACTTTCTGACAGTATTGCTAGTGCACTATGCAACGGTATTTTGTAGAGCTTATACTATGTCTGCAATGTATAGTTCTGTGAGATAGGCACGGCATGGCAGGATTAGATGTGCACAGTATGGTGCTATATGTTCACTGTATGACAGTGTATTATGTTAGCAATATAAAGTTCTATAAGGCACTGTATGGCAGTATTAGGTGTGCATGGTATGGTGCTACATGTTAAATACAAGACACTATTACGTTGTTCATGTGATATGTTTTTGCCATATATGAATATATGATGCATACACTGTATGGCAGTACTAGGTATGTTCAGTGTCTAACAGTACTATTTCATTCATGTATTATGTTAGCAATATATAGTTCTATGATGTAGGCACTGTATGGCAGTATTAGGTGTGCACAGTATGGTGCTATGTGTTCATTGCATGACAATGTATTAGGTTTACAATAGATAGGTCTATGATGCAGGCACTGTATGGCAGTATTAGGTGTGCACAGTATGATGCTACATGTTCACTACAAGACAGTATTAAGACATGTAATATGTTTTTGCCATATATAAATATATGATGCACGCGCTGTATGGCAGTACTAGGCATGCACAGGGAGGTGCGGTATGTTCAGTGTCAGGCAGCGCTATGTCATTCATGTATTATGTTAGCAATATATATTTCTATGATGTAGGCACCATATGGCAGTAGTGAGCGTTCACAGTATGGTGCCGTACGTTTATTGTGTGACAGTATGTGGGATGTGCTGTATGTTCACTGTCTGACAGTGCTATGTCATTCATGTATTATGGTTGCAATATACGTTTTATGATGTAAGCACTGTAAGGCAGTATTAGGTGTGCATAGTATGGCACTATGAGTTCACTGCATGACAATGTATTAGGTTTACAATATATAGTTCTATGATGTAGCCACTGTATGGCAGTATTAGGTGTGCACAGTATGGGGCCACATGTTAACTATAAGACAGTATTATGTTGTTCATGTAACATGTTTTTGCCATATATGAATATATGATGCACGCACTGTATGGCAGTACTAGGCATGCACAGTGCAGCATGTTCACTGTCCTGACAGAGCTACATCATTCATGCACTGTATTATGTTTGCAATATATAGTTCTATGATGCAGGCACTGTATGGCGGTGTTCAATATGCATAGTGGCATTTTCTTACTGGGATTTTCTGTCTGCAGGAAGAATCACTGGTCGGGCGCTCGAGCTCTTGCCAAACTCATCAAACCAAGGAAAGAGAGCTCCAGAGAGAGGCCCAAGTCGATGGGAGATGTTACCAACCAGACGCTGACGGCGGAGAACCTGGAGGTCGCTGCATTGCCGTCTTGTACCCGGCCCCTGAGAGTGCAGCCTGAGAATATAGATAACTGCTCCCTGGCGTCTGATGAGAAAGACGCAGCGAAGACCTTCACTAGTAAAGGTAAGAGTCAATGAACATTTTTTGCCAGTTACAAGGCAGCGTTGTTGTTTTTTTCTTTTTAAGATTTTTAAATTTGTCTGTAAAGGGGGAAAATACTGTCAGAAATGTGCCAATTGGCTAGTAGCAGGCAGGTATTTTTTTTTGCCTGATTATCTACTAGTTACAATGGTTTATGTTCCACTTGGAGAATGGGTGTGTATTTTAGTGGGAATAAAACATTTTGTATCCACAGGTTGTTTTTTTTTTTTTTTGCATCTACATACATCTGAAAATGTGAATATTAGGCCAATATCTGGCAGAATTTTTCTGCAATGCCTTAAATGGAATCTGCTCCAAAGGGAGATTCAGCAGTGGACACAGACATGCAAGAAAAATCTCTGATGCCTGTTACCACCACTAGGTGGCGATCTGTGTTTGAATTGTCAAAGACAGGTGGCCACCTAGTGGTGGCAACAGATATTACATGTATATATGTGGTGAATGTCTAAATGATGCTCTGTAGTACAGAAACTGAAGTGTAAATTTCTAATGCTGCTGTTTTCTTACAAAACGTAAAGGTAGATGCAATTAATGTCTCCATTTATTTCTGCATTTAACACTCTTTAATCCATTTACATCTCACTTCTTTCCTGTCCGGCCTGGTGACCTCTCTTTCTATCCAGCCACCCCCCGCAAAAAGTTTCCATTTCTGAAAAGCAAGAGTCAAGAGAAGAAGGCGTCACAGAGTCAGCGCCGTTTCTCGGAGCGCCTGCGTTTCTGGTCATCTGTTGACATCTCACCTACTACTCATAAGAGCTCTGTCTCCCTTCCGGAGATCAGGGACTTCTGACGCTCTCGTCTTTTTCTAGAGCGTACCTCCCTTAATTTATTACTCTCCGTATTTATACAATTACCTGATGGACCAAAATACAATCCCTACCCATGATCTGTAATGTCTGTAAGTTGCATATTTCCCAAGAAGCAAAGGCGTGAAGATTTATTAGACCCCCCACCCCCTTTCTTAAAACTGACACTCCACCCAATGACCACTGACCAGAAAGCATCTGTCCGGGCAGCGTAAGTCTCCCTGTTCCCTACAGAAGTTCTCTTTTTGCCTGTGACATGTTGCGCTGCCGTGTCCGTTATCGGGTGTGACGAGGGGAAGTATCATTTTATTTTTGTAGAAAATCATTGGAGGGGAGAATTTATCATAAGGGTCATTTTTTTAAGTCTGTGTTGCCATAAATTCCACCAAATTTATCAAACTGTGCAACTTGTTTGATGACACTTTGAGTATAGGCATTAGCGTACTACAGTTTTTGTGTGCCATCCTTCTAATGCTGGGATGGCCAACCTGCGGCTCTCCAGCTGTTGCAAAACTACAACTCCCAGCATGCCCACACTGCCTACAGCTATCAGCCTATAGCAGGACATGGTAGGAGTTGTAGTTTTACAGCTGCTGGAGAGCCACAGGTTGGCCATCCCTGCTCTAATGGACTAAGATCGCTCCTTTTGTGCGACTTTAAAGGGGTTTTCCCATCTCAACGCTTGTGGCATATGGTTAGGCTGTGCCACAAATGTCAGACAGGTGCGGGTCCCACCTCCAGGGACCTGCTTCTATCTCCAGAATGGGACCACTGAAGTGAAGCGGAGCACGCCGTGCATGCATGACGTCTTCTCCATTCACTGCTATGAGACTTCCAAAATGTGAGCGCAATCTGCTATTTTCGGAAATCCCATAGTAGTGAACGGAACGGATGTCGTGCATGCACGACTACTTCTCCGTCCACCACTATGGGATTGCTGGAAATAGCCAAGCCGGTGCTCAGTCATTTCTGCGGGGAATGGACGGTGGGCTTGCCACTTCTGGCATTCACTTCTGGGACCCGCTCCTATGTTCAGAACGGGACCTTTAAGGTGGGACCTGCTCTCCTCTTACATTTGTGGCAGATGCCACACATGTTGAGATGAGAAAACCTCTTTTAAGTTGCAGGTGAAAAATCTGTCCACTTTCCCAAAATGCTGAGAGTGGCAGGTAATCAGGAAAAGTCGCAAAATGTTTGTGCATCAATGGTGTGCAACAAAATGTGCTATTTTTTTCTCCTGACAGAATTGTGGGTCAAAGGAAATTATGCATTGGACAATTGTGAGTGGCAAGTAGCGAGCAGAGGGCACACTGTGCCTTATGTTATCTGCTGCGGCACCTCTTTGTAGTCTACAGAATTATTTAGAGCAATGTTGGGGAATCTGACTGACCCAGTTATAACTCCTCGTGGCCTTGGGAAGTTAAAGGCCACTTCTGACTTGTCTGTTTTAGTAGCTTCATGCGATCCCCATGTAATAACAATTCTGGAGTATCCATTTTTTATGGCTCTATGTTGTACCATTCCTTTATTATTTCTATTAGAAGTTATGAATGAATTACTAGCAGTCTACAGTAAGGGTACAGAGGGGAGGTGACCAGTTGGGGGTGTGTACCTGCACAGACTCACTCTATCCAATCCGTGCTGCCATGTTCAGTCTGTGCAGGGACACACCCCCAACTGGTTACCTCCCCTCTGTACCCTTACTGCAGACTGCTAGTAATTCATTCATAACTTCTAGTAGAAATAATAAAGGAACGGCACAACATACAGACATAAGAATAGATGTTCCAGAATTGTTATTACCTGGGGAATGCATGAAGCTATTAAAGAGGACCTGTCCCCTCTCCTGACATGCCTGTTTTAAGTTCTTAGACAATGAGAGAAAAGTAGCACCACTTTGACATTATGAGTAGTTCTTGGATTTACATCTATGCCCCGATTCTGGTTGGTGCTACTAGTGGCGTCCACAGCTTCTTCTGTCACAGCTTGGTAGTAGTCACCTACCACCGGATGTGACCTAGCTGCCAGTGGGAAGATTCCTAAACATTTATTTTTTTTGGTGAAGGAAAGGGTAGGTTGGTATAATATACCTTTTATATATAGGGAAGGCAATATCACACTAGATTTCTTAGGATGGGTCCACTGTAGAAGGATACATAGAAATGAATACTTCCCTCGTCACTCCGAGGCTTCCCCTCATGTCTGACCAAACACCACTAACGATCCCTGTTGTCCAGTTTTTGCTTTCTCCCATCTAACCCACCGCGCACGCTCTGTCTATTAACTCCCTGTACGTCTGTCAGAAGAGGCTCATAAAGAGCATCCAGTCTATACGAGGATACTTTGCATTCTCCAGCACACTGATGCGACCATACAGCATGTTATATTCCTTACGCCTGATGCAGACAACTGGATCTGAACGGCCACACAGTTCCGCAAAAAATATGGATGTGTGAATGGCTCCATAGAAATGAAAGGGTCAGCGTGTTATCCGTGAAAATGCAGCTAGCACACGGATGACAAAAAAATAGTCGTGTGCATGAGGCCTTCATATTGAGGGAGAAACGTGGCTTATTTCCTATTTGCCAGTTGTGCATCACCCATCATGCTCCTTGATGAGAAGAATACTGAATGAATCCATTATTGTGACATTAGCTGTGGTATGCATTTATGTACATGGGGACAATGGCTGCTGTAAAACCGTAAGGGTATATGCACACGTTGTGGGTTACATGTGGTTTTTCTGCTCTGATTCTCGTGCGCAAAAAATGCAGAGCAATACAGTACCAGTGAAGTGTATGAGGTTAGACAAATCTCATGAACACTTAGATTTTTTTATTTTTTTTTTTGCCAGGCGGAATCTGGCAGTTGGGAATTTTTTTGTGAGTAAATTTTACCCTTTTAAATGGAACATCTGCGGCTAAATTGAATAAAATCTGCAAGTAACACAAGCAGATTTTGGTGTGGATATGATGCAGAAACACACAGCAATATGCTGGGTAATTCGTGTGGAATTTCTGCAAAGTCCACCTACGCTGTGTGCGGGTAGCCTAAGGGTATATAGTATGTAGCGAAGTGAAGTTCCAGCAAAGTAGGTGAATTTCAAAATCTCATCTACACGCTTTGGATTTTGAAATCTGCAGAAGGTCAGGTGTGAGCGCAGATTTCACCTTTTGCATTGCAAAGGGTGAGATCTGAGGGAAATCTGCAGCAAAACCGCATGAAAGTCTGCATAAACTACACTGCCATGTGGTCACAATGTACGTGACATAATAGGGGAAGAACTAAGAAATTCCTTGGTCTAATGGGATAGTCAAAAAACATATGTCTGTGTTAGGTTTATCCAGGTCTGAGGGCATATAGACGAATTTTGTTATACATACTACAGGGCTGGGCCCACCTCATGTAGTGAGGGTCATAGTCAATCCCCCAAGAATGTTGTGATTTTTTTTTTTTTTTTTGCCAAAACCCTTTTGCCTTACCTATGTCTTGTCCTTATATTGTCTCCCTGATGTGAAGTGGATAACGCGTTGCTTGAAATTTTTGTTGCTTCATCCATATCGAGGTCTGACGCAGCGCACCGTGGATCTGACCCCAGTGTATTGTGGGAATGTCTCATGATCGTCCTGTGGAAAGGTGGCTTTAGACTTCATACGATATATCTGTTGGATCTTGCAGCGTCTGCCACTGCCATATGCAACCTGCATTCGCGTAAAAAAAAAAAATTTCTGGCAATGTAGACGAGATCCGCTGCCCTGTGATTGGCCGGCTTCACAATAGAAAGAAGAATACAATACATTTCTTACAGTAAAGTGAGAATTTTATTAAACTTGTTACATTGTTTATATTCTAAAATCCATTCTATTTGATACATTGTTGGACAATTCACTGAAGTGTCGGCATCCGCCGCTGTGCGCTGTGTCAGGGCTTCTTGTATTCGCTCCACGTACGTTATGCTCATTAGAGTGTGTGCTGTTTGGTTCTTCAGTCCTGGTCGACGCTGGTCCCAAGCAGAATCGGATGTCTTATCATGGAGGAAGCGGTGAGGAGATGGAGGGCTCAGAACGGACTTCTCGCTCGAGGAGGATAGAACCTGGGTCCAGGGCCTTCTCCACTACTGCGATCCACCTGAGTCCGGCAGGGAGCCTCAGGTCACAGCAGCCAGGGCGACCGAAAGGTGAGTTTCTGATTTCTCCTGCATAGATTATATTGTTAAATACACAGGTTAGCAGAAAATGTAGAATTTATATGTGTAGTGTGTGTATATATATGCATGTTTATTTCATTGGAAAGAGGGGTACAACTGAGAGGACCCCATACACTTAATATCAACTGATCCCCCCCCTTATAGACAAAAGATAGAAAATGTTTTCATGGTACATCTACACAGGACTTATGGGTATGCTGCAGATTTGCGTGTGGTAATTCTGCAGTATATTCTAGTACCTGCAAAGTGGACAAAATTTTTGGAAATCTCATCCACACACTGCTGTAAATAGACCTGTGGTGTGGATTTTGCAGGGGCTGCGCAGTCGGGATATTGATGACTTATGTTCAGGGTAGGTCATCAATGAGGGTGTGACACCTGGCACCTCCACCGATCAGCTGGTTCAAGAGGCTGTGCCCTTTTCAACCAGCTGAACGGTGGGGTGTGTCAGGAGTTAGCCCCCCACCAATCCGATACTGAAGACCTATCCTGAAGATATGGGGGAGATTTATCGCAACTGGTGTAAAGGAGAACTGGCATAGTTTCCCATAGCAACCAATCAGATTGATCCTTTCATTTTCCAAAGTAGCTGTGAAAAATGAAAGCTGGAATCTGATTGGTTGCCAGGGGCAACTAAGCCAGTTCTACTTTACACCAGTTGTGATAAATCTCCCGCCATAGTTTGTGGTCGGATCGCTGTAGGGCGCAAGAACACTGAGGACGGCTGTTACTGTATTTAAGATCTTCTTTATTCAAATTAGATGCATCAACAGCAAAACTACGTGTTTCGGGGATGCTCCAACATATTCCGCATCGCGTTACAATCAGGGGGTTCAAGTACAAACAGTCATAATTAACATGGCTACAAACAGGTCACCAATTAAAACATGAGGAATGAGGGCCCAGCAAAACTACGCGTTTCGGGGATGCTCAGGTCCCCTTCATCAGGTTTGAGATGCTTAATAACTAATTGATGATCACAAGCTACTTTTTTGGCAGTTTTTCGATCATATAAAAGTAGCTTGTGATCATCAATTAGTTATTAAGCATCTCAAACCTGATGAAGGGGACCTGAGCATCCCCGAAACGTGTAGTTTTGCTGTTGATGCATCTAATTTGAATAAAGAAGATCTTAAATACAGCAACCGCCGTCCTCCGTCTTCTTGCGCCCTACAGCGATCCGACCAGAAACTACGATATACCTTTTCTGCGAGATTGGGCTCCTCTATCTTAAAAGTTCGATCCTGCAGCGGCATACCCGGTGAACAACTATATATCAAAGCATACCATAGGGTTGTGCCTATGTCTAGCACAACCCAATAAGGTGTGAGCCTTCAATTTTGCCATTTACTACAGACAATTTTATTTGGATATACTACCCTATGGTGCGCTCTCTCCATTTGTCTCTATACATCTAGCGACAATACGCCCCTTTTTCCTAAGCAGAAGATGGACTGCACAACCCCTTTAAAATCCCCACCACAGGTACATTTACACCGTGGATTTCCACTTCAGATTTGACCCTTTGCAATGCAGAGTCCATATAAACACAGATTTTGCTGTCCTGCACCCTGGTTTGGGATTTTTCTGACATTTACTTTATGTAACATTCAGAATTTTCTACATTTTAGGTTGCAAGTCTGACGATAACATCTACGAGCAGTTACCGGATCATGAGCCCGGCCCTGGAGGACTTCGTGGTAAATTGATTGCTAGCTTAACCGTTACTGGATAAATATACCAAATCGGCAATGTGTGACCGGGGGCATACACACAGTACCATCTTTTATGGAAGTGACTCTTGTGTGCCCCAAGCAAAATTCTACTCCTACACCAAACAGTATGTAAAAAAACAAAAAAAAACACTTTTTATGAAATACATGGAAGAGCGTAAAAATGAGTCCCACAACGGAGAAAAGGGCGACGTCACCGGGGAAGGGGGACATAACCAGTAATTAATCAGTACACCAGTATATTGTACATCAGATTGATATCGGGTAACCATGTGCAGCAAGAATCATAAGATGTCAATGTATAGTACTCGTTGCTATAACGAGATGAGATATATGTATCGGTATGCCAACTGGTGAAATATCAAGTAATATCAGCTAAGTGCTAACGATATCACATGTGTCTAAGATGCACGTGATGTGACCCATCCTCAGGATAGGTCATCAATAGCAGATCACCGGCACCCCCGCCAATCAGCTGTATGGGGAGACTGTCTCCCTTCTCTCTTCTTGTCCGCTGCTGTGGTCTGAGGTCTTTGCCATAGACGGGAGACTGCATGTGCGCACGCCGTCTCTCCATTCAGCTGATCGGCAGGGTTGACGGACACTCGCCGGTCTGATACTAATGACCTATCCTGAGGATACGTCATCAATAGTAAAAGCCCGGAGAACCCCTTTAATTACTGGTTATGTCCTCTCCTCCTGTGATGTTACCCGTTGCAGGATTTTTTTTATATATTTTTTTTTTATTCTGATGGCTGTTTTTCAAAAAGAGCAATCATTTTCTACACTATGCTTGGTGTATTAGCCCATTTTATGGAAGAGTACTTTTCTGGATAAACAAACATAGTAATAATAATCTTTATATTTATATAGCGCCAACATATGCCGCATTGCGTTACAATCAGGGGGTTCAAGTACAAACAGAGTCATAAATAACATGGCTGCAAACAGGTCACCAATTAAAACATGAGGAATGAGGGCCCTGCTCGCAAGACTTGTGTCTCGTGTGAAGGTGCTGTTGGGTGATCACATCATAAACAATTTTAGGTGCCACATTGCCCTGAGATGTGCTACAGACAAACAATAAATCTGCACAGGGGGATGAATGATCACAGAAGCCACCATCCATCCCCATACAGAAGGGACAACTGCTGCATGTAGATGCGGTAGAACAAGTTGGCAGTGATAGGGGGCAAACTATTTTTCCAGATCATTGCCCTGCCTATTGGCTCATGTAAGTGGACCTGTAGTTAAAGCGACCTTCAGGTTAAAAAAAATAAATAAAACATTCATATTAAGTGGGGGATGAAAATAACACTTACCTGGTGACCTCCTCTTCTACCAATTCCCAGACTCCTCTTCTGCAATCCAACATGGCTGCACGGCCTCTCAGACTACCTGGCGCATACTGTGCATTTGGTAGTCCACGACACTTCCTACTTGTCCGGCCCTGCTTTTGCACGGCTCATGTGAACAGTGCTGGCCAATCAGAGGACAGCAGGAAGTGACTTGGATTACCAAATGCACAGTGTGCGCCAGGTAGTCCGAGAGGCGCTGCAGCCAGATGAGGAGTCTGTGAATTTGTGGATCTGCAACTTAAAATGTCAGCAGGTAAGTGTTCTGTTTGTTCCCCAGTCAAAGGGGTATTCTGATTACCATAAATATAACTTATGTTTTAGATGAATTCATCATCAATAATTACTTAATCTAATGTAATTTTTACATATTTACCATTCACTAGTTATAAGTAGTTTTCTTCCTCTACTACCCACTGTGTTTCCTCATAAGTTACCATGGCATCGACCTGTAGTTCTGAGCCTTTGTCAGGTCGAGCATGCTCAGTGTGTTGCTATCAATTCTCTAGCTAAATGTCTTATGAAACAAAGGGAGTGTCACTGTGCTGGTGAATGGTCAGTAGAGGGGGTGTGTCTGGGCTGGAATATCAGGCAGGCAACCAATCAAACATCAACACTCACAGCAGGAAAGCTAGGGATCGTAGTTTTCTGAGGGAAGATCAGGAGCCATGACACTCTGTGTGTTGCAGGCTCAAACAGGAGCTAGACAAATGGATTCGAAAGTAAAATGAAGCTCTGGTTATATGTATAGGTATGGGCTCTGGTTATAGGTACAGGTACAGGTATGGGTTCTGGTTATATGTATGGGTTCTGGTTATAGGTACAGGTATGGGCTCTGGTTATAGGTACGGGTTCTGGTTATAGGTACGGGTATGGGTTCTGGTTATAGGTACGGGTATGGGTTCTGGTTATAGGTATGGGTTCTGGTTATAGGTACGGGTATGGGTTCTGGCTATAGGTATGGGTTCTGGTTATAGGTACGGGTATGGGTTCTGGTTATAGGGATGGGTTCTGGTTATAGGTATAGGGATGGGTTCTGGGTATAGGTATAGGTTCTGGGTATAGGTATAGGTTCTGGTTATATGTATAGGGATGAGCTCTGGTTATAGGTACAGGGATGAGCTCTGGTTATAGGTACAGGGATGGGTTCTGGTTATAGGTATAGGGATGAGCTCTGGTTATAGGTATAGGGATGAGCTCTGGTTATAGGTATAGGGATGGGTTCTGGTTATAGGTACAGGTATGGGTTCTGGTTATATGTATAGGGATGAGCTCTGGGTATAGGTATGGGTTCTGGTTGGGTCACAGCTTGCAGCCTTTCAAAAATTAAGTTACTTTATCGGAATACCCCTTTAAAGTGATTCTCTCCCCCCCCCCCCCCCCCTTGAACCAGAGGGTCGCTTTAAGACCAAGTTGCCCCCTCCATATTACAGTGGGTTCACATTTATCCATACACAGAATATTTGTTCCTTTTTCCTATAACTCTCCATTTACTCAGAAATATTTATTTCCAGTCCCTTGGCCCAACAGCTTGGAGAACAGCAGAAATTCATCTACCAGCAGCTCACCGCAGACCTCGAAGGGTAAGTGAAATACAAAGGCCACGGCCAAATCCGACATGCAATTTCTAAGGCTGAAACCCTGATTTCTGCAGGGGATCCTCATGCGGACAGCTCCATTGTAATCCAGTGTGTCACTAGTTCCTGCTGCATGTGAGGGGTATAAAATACACTGCAGTGAAGTGGTATTCCAGGATTTTGTTATTGATATCCTCAGGAAAGAACATGGGCAGACTGGCCATAAACCCTACAGGGAAATTTCACGGTGGGCTGATGCCCAGAAGGCAGCCCAAGACCTTGTCTTGGCCACCAGCCAGGTACATGAAGATCTGATGCTCTCAGCATTAATAAATGTAGGAGCATCAGGGACTTGTGCCCCTGGCTGGCGGCCGCAGGTCTCCTCCTGAATTCAACTGTATTGCTGTCCTCAGGACAATGAAGCAACTCTGCAGTAACCAGCTCTGTCCACTACACAATGGATGGAGCTACACTGAAACAGCTGATCGTCGGGGTGTGGGATGTTGGACTCCTGCCGATCAGATACCGATTGCCTGTCTTGAGGAAAGGAGATCAATAACAAGATCTTGGAATAGCCCTTTAACCACCTAACTGTCCAGCTCCGGCAGTGTGAAAAGTAGATAACGATAACTGGAAAGGGAAGGGTTGCTTTAGATGATGATATCTCCTGAATGGTAGCAACATGCAATTGGTCCTGTTTGAAAGCTGACAGTCCAGGCTTTCATACAAGACCAAATGACAGCTAAAGGCCAAACAATAGAGGAGAAATCACTGTTAGAAATCAAGTCAGGAATAATTGCAGGTAAAACCTGTTTTTACTTTCCCTCCCCAGCTGCATTCACAGCATCCCGATTTCTATCAATGATATCTTCCTCTGTCCTGAACATATTGCTATCGTATTGTCTGAAAGCCTGGAATACCTGCTTTCAAACAAGACCAGTTACATGTTTCTAGCTGTTACCATTCAGTAAGTAGCAGCATCTAAAGCAGCCCTCCCCCTTCCAGTTACCTACTTTTCCCACTGCTGGAGCTGGACTCCCAGTTAGGGGTTAACTGCAGAACCCGAACCTAAATACACAGACTCCTGCGTGTGTGAACATGGCCAAAGTACTGTATACTGTAACTTGCAAAATATTTCATTATACAATTGTCAAGCTTTATTTAAATAGACTGACAACCCTGGAATAAAATATAATGCCTGTGTTATAAATATGCAACAGATTTCCACTGCTCACACAGCTTCCACACAGCTTAACGGGCACAGTGCCGTACATTGTAGAGCAGCTGCACTTGGTATTGGAGCCCAGGCCCATTCACTTGAATGAGACTGCACTGCACATAGGCAATGTTACTGATGCACTTAAAGGGGTTCTCCGGGAATTAAGAAAATGAAAATACGTAAATATTACTTTATAATAAATATATTCCCAAATACATTTCAATAGTTATAGGCTTGTTTTGTCTGGGAAGCAATCATTAGGAGAAACAAAATGGCCGCCGTCCTATTAGTACACACAGAACCTGTCCTAATCACACAGCAGGACAAGTTACTTCACAACACTGAGGTAAAGAGCTGCCTTATCCTCCTCTCTGCTCTGTTTATCAGGGATTATGATCCTGAATGCAGTTTAATATAATCTTCAGCTGAATCTCTGGAGGAATGGAGTCCATGAGGAGACATGAAGTACAGAGAGGACGGACAGGACAGACTGAGGTAATGGAGACTCCATTCCTACAGAGATTCAGCTGAAGATCTTATCACCTGTATTCAGGATCAGAATCCCTGACAAGCAGAGAGGAGGATGAAGCAGCTCTTTACCTCAGTGTTGTGAAGTAACTTATCCTCCTGTGTGATTAGGACAGGTTTTGTGTGTACTAATAGGACAGCGGCCATTTTGTTTCTCCTAATGATTGCCCCCCCCCCCCAGACAAAACGAACCATTATAAATAATGAAAGGTATTTGGGAATATATTTATAATGAAGTAATATTTAAGTATTTTAATTTTCTTTATTCTCGGAGAACCCCTTTTAAAGAGGTATTCTCATCTGAGACAATTGGGACATATCGCTAGGATATACCTCCATTGTCTGATAGGTGCAGGTCCCACCACTGGGTCCCTGCACCTATATCGAGATCGGAGTGGGCAAAGTGGTGGCTAGAGGACCCCGGTCCGGCCACCAGCAAGCACACTCCCCATAGAAGTGAATGGGAACGCACCGCTCCCATTCACTTCTATAAACCTGACAGAAATAGCAGAGCCAGCTCTTGGTTATTTTCGGCGGCCCAATAGAAATGAATGAAGGGTGGCTGCGCATGCGCAGTGCACCCTCCACCAATTTTGGGGCTTCGTTTAGGAGATAGTTGCAGGTCCTTGCGATATGAAACACCCCCCCCCCCCATTGTGATAACTGTGGTCTCTTTAAACGGGTGATTGGTGCGGTTCCACCGAATAGGTAATTAATAATTATTTTTTTTAATCTAGGATCGTCGGGTTTCCCTCCAGGAAGACCAGAGAGTATGAGCAGCGATGATTTTGTCCCCACCAAGGAAGCTGTCACATTACCCAGAGACAGCTACATCAGTCGCCCCAGCTCGACCCTACTCGGCTCCAGCACTAAACCGGAAGTTGCTTCTAACCGAAACAGCCTGGTGTCCTACAACAACAATCCTGAGAGGAGACCACCGAGCCGCGCCCAACCAAGGCCGCGGTCGGGGTCTCCAGGCAGTGATATGGTGACCTTGGAAGAATTTCTGGAGGAGAGTAATCAGAAGTCTCCACCCACTGTAAGTGTCTGGGTAGGGTTGTATTGCCAGACTCCAGTAGCAATGGTTAGGCCTCGCAGAGGCTGCTGGAAGTAAAGTGTACTTCCTAAATTTATAGGCTCTCTTACAAGAGATTAAAAAAAACAAAAACATTTCCAATTATGAGCACTTTGTGATTTACATATACTCAAAGGTGTAAAGTCTGCATATAAGTAAGTATATATCCGACAGGGTAATGCAAGCTTCTGTCACCTGAGAGTTAAAGGGGTTTTCCAGGATTATCATGTTGATGACCTATCCTCATCAATATGAGATTGGCAGGGGTCCGACTCCAGGCACCCTCGCCGATCAGCTGTATGAAAAGGCTGCGGGGCTTGCTGAGTGCTTAAGCCAGGGGTAGGCAACCTCTGGCACTCCAGCTGTTGTAAAACTACAACTCCCAGCATGCATACTCTCTCTGCTCTTCTAAGAACTAGAAATGAATGGAGCATGCTGGGAATTGTAGTTTCACAACAGCTGGAGTGCCGGAGGTTGCTGATCCCTGGCTTAGGCCTTTTCCTAGTAATGTGATGTCACATTTTTTGGTCACATGGTCTAAGCACAGCTCAGTCCTATTCAAGGGAATGGGCTGAGATGCGATACCAAGCACAGACGGTATCCAACGGATGGTGCCATGCTTGGTAAGCAGCTGCTTGGCGAGGGTCCTGAGTCCACCTAACCCAAAAAATAATTTAACATTTTTTAAAAAATAGCAGAACTTTCAGAATGCAGCTGTGATGTCATTCATGAAAGGTAAAGTGTTTGCTGAGTTGCTCAATGTTATATGTAAATAAATGATAAACGTGCAGATTTTGGGGTAGTTTTCGCTTTTCTATGGGAGGTTGATAATCTTTGCTCTTACGCCCCCGTCTCTCCTCCAGCGCCGGCACAGTATAATTGACAGCGAGCTCATCACCCTTCAGGAGTTTCTGTTAGAGGCCGATTCCCTCCACCCTTCCTCTCCTTCCCCTTCTCCCACGCTTCAACTCAAGGGACCTTCAGAGCCATCGTCGGGAACCTCGTCGCCATCTCTCGAGAACTGCGCATGGAGGCAACGCGCAGAGCAGGCAAACAGGAGAGCGACCTCGCTATATATCCCCAGGGTATTCCACAGCAATTCTCTGTCCACCTCTATCCTCTCACCCACCGACTCTGCATGTCTAACACTACGTCATATTCTGGGGCGCCATTTATTAACCCGTTGGGGCACTCACCTGTGGGAGTCACTACGTTTTCTTCATGTGCACATTAACCTTATGGGACTGTACGCGGTGGATAACTAATCTTCACACTGTGCAGGGCTGCATTAACCAACTCTGATTTATGTCTGAACATTCCTGAAATATTTGTTGGAAAAGTTTTATGTGCTGCTCATAAATCAAGGAAATTCTGTGCGATTAGAAGAAAGTACGATAGTACATCGAGAGAGGTCATTGGCCGATCGTTTGCCACTTTACAAACTTTTTTTTTTTTTTTTTTAAAGGATGCCGCCTGTGTGCGTTCTTTAATTATAGAAATTCCTATTCTTGTCCGCAAATAGGACATGATCTATAATTTTTACGGGGCCACGGAATGGAGGTCTGTCCGCATCTTTTGCAGCCCCCGTTGAATCGAATGGGTCTGCATCCAAGCTGCAAAAAAAATGCGGAACCAAACCATGTTCGTGTGAATGTGCCCTAACTTGCAAATTTTACTCCTTCTTGACAGTTTTCTAGCGTGAATGAAGATAGAAATCTACAGAAACTAGGAGGCTGCACCAAATCTATGCCTGAGGGAATAAAGACTGGCGATGAAAACGTCGCTCTTGATAAACGTCTACCTTGGTCTTTTGTACGGCCACCTAAAAATGATGACTGCATACATCCTGGTTTTTGGTTCGAAAGTGTAAGGCTAGTTGTGGATTTTGGTGTAGATCAGGGATACCCAACCTGAAGCTCTCCAGATGTTGCAAAACTACAACTCCCAGCATGCCCAGACAGCCTAAAGCTATCCGCCTACAGCAGGGCCAGGGCATGGTGAGAGTTGTAGCTTTACAACAGCTGGAGGACTGCAGGTTGAGCATCCCTGGTGTAGATAAAATCCACAGTGAAATCTTACGCAGATTTGGACAGGTCATTGCCAATCCGCAAGCAAAACATTCTGGCTCGTGGATTTAGGAACTCAATTGACTTCGATGGTAAAAAATCCATGGCAAATCCAAATACAATCTGCAAGATAATGAACAGGCCACAGCCACGAAAAAAAAAGTCAGCAGCATGTATATAATGTGAGGGAAAACTCCATCGACTTTCACTGCTGTAATTTCGTGCGGATGTGCTATGCAAACTCTACACCACAAATCCACAACGTGTGAACTTAGCCTATGCAGCTGTATTCTTCAGCAACATTTTTCAACTTGATTGTTAATGGCTACAGGCAGGGGTGCACCTAGCCCTTCTGCTGCTGAGGCGAAAACTGAAAGCCCCCCGCCCCCCCATGCCAATTTCTTAACCTAACCCCTTTGACACAATGAAAGCTCTCATTGCTCATGGCCCTTCCGCTTCACCTGTACAAGCCACAAGGCCAAAAACCTCATACCAAACATCTATCACTGCTTCCAGTTCTGAGGCCATAATAACTGGTTATGTCCGATGTGGATAGAGAGGTGACGGAACCCAGGTTTGTTATTTGACCTCCTCTTGGGGCAAATTTAGGACAACCCTGGTAAATAGGGACTTTTGTATTACTTTACTAAAACTTTGATCATTACAGTTGGTGCAGACCTCGGTGTAGTCATCTAGATAATACAGCTGAGTAATCTTTCTATTCTCTTTGTAGGACGCGTCAAGTGGTCGGGATGATTTGTTGGGCGATTATTTCAAGAAGACAAGTGAGTCTTCTGACTTTGCAGGCCCCTCGGCCCAGGCCGGTTATAGAGACTTCCAGTCCACACCACTAAACTACGCTAATCTATCAGGAGATGCAGAGCTCAAACCTGGGAGGCCAGGCCAATATGTCAAGCCTAACCTGCGACCAATGGATCCTGCGACTAACCAAGCGGCTTCTCTCAGACGACCTCAAATCCAGCAGCCTATCACCACATCTAAGCAAGTCCCAGAGCCTCAGCACCCGGGGTCCCTGGCCGCTAGGGGCAGCTCCCTGAGCAGGGCTTTTAGCCTGGCCACGGCAGATCTTCTGAAGGCCAATGCTCCGGACCCAAACCGCATGGAGAAACCAGAGTTGGAAACCCCCATGTTGAAGGACTTCAGTAGTCACATCCTAAGAACATCCACTCCTACTGGCTCTCCTCGAGACAGACCGCAATCTGCCAGGATGAGCAACCCACCAAAAAGTGATGATTTACGCACGCGCTCTCTTGATACACGCCGCTTGTCAATGGCCGTCTCCAGAGAAGACAAGACACTACAACCGGCCCTATCCACCAGCTCTTTACAACAGCCTTATACCTCCGCCCAGATTTCTGGTAGAGGTAGACCCAGGCCCAACTCTCGCTATGGAGAAGTAGCCATGGTCTCACCGGTGAGACCAATATCCAGCATTCCTGAGGTGGAAAGTCAAGTAGGAGTTGTTAACCCTAAACCTCCAGGCATGTCTTCTGACTGCCACCCCCCGCCAACTGCTGCAGACGACCCTAACAAAACCTCCCCGAAAAGTACTCCTGCCTCCCCTGACCCCACAGCTGACCCGCAGACTGTTTGGTATGAGTATGGCTGTGTCTGACTGGAGGAATACACTGGACTTTCTGGGGTGTGACATTAGGATTTAGGAAAATGAGCATAAAACAGATGTACCTGTGCTGCATGTTAGGATCTGGATTGGTATCCTCTGCAGCTGACCCCCAACTACGTCAGTGCACATGTCACTACTGCTCAGGCAAATCGGACCATCCACCACCTTGTACTTACAATGGTGCCTGGAAGTTGCACAGGACACTGATGGTGCAATGGTGTCCATCCCTGTGCTTGCTGCAGTCACCACCTCTTGCGTAAAGGGCATCTGTCAGCAGTTTTGTACCTAGGACACTGGCTGACCTGTTCCATGTGCACTTGGCAGCCGAAGGCATCTGTGTTGGTCCCATGTTCATATGTAAGAAAAATGATGTTTTAATATATGCAAATGAGCCTCTAGGAGCAACAGGGGCGTTACCATTACACCTAGAGGCTCTGCTCTCTCTGCAACTTCCACACCCTCTACACCTTGACATGGCCAGGCAGTGAAAACGTCATCGCACTTGGCTCTAACTTCTAAAGTCAAAGTGCAGAGGGTGTGGCCGTTGCAGAGCCTCTAGGTGTAATGGTAACGCCCCCGTTGCTCCTAGAGGCTCATTTGCATATATTAAAACATCATTTTTCTTACATATAAACATGGGACCAACACAGATGCCTTCAGCTGCCAAGTGCACATGGAACAGGTCAGCCAGTGTCATAGGTGCAAAACTGCTGACAGATGCCCCGAGGTCAGCAGGTACAGTTACTCCTCCTCCTGATTTATTCCCTACTTCATCACTAATGCATATATGTATATGAGGAAACCTGGTGTCAGATCTGCCCTTGCACTTTCTCCATCTCTTTAATTATGATTACTTCTAATTCTCTTCTGCCTCGTGGGAATGTAAAACCTACAGGCTACGATACAGGTTCATATTAATCCCCAGATTCACATACAGAATGTAATTTTTTAAAAAAATCTGCTTTATGGTTTAATTTATTGAACGAATCCACTACTGAATATTTGCAATGAGAAGCGCATTGCCTGTGAGAGATATATAGCCATTACTTCGGTTACACTGGGTTCTATAGGCCAGTAATGAATATTTGGGGGACAGTTTACAGAATATATCCGGGCCTTTACTACTGCTGTGTAAATGTAATTCTATCATATAGTGATATGTACATGTATATACGTCATGCTTTAGGGATTATACTAATATATTTTTACTACTGGACCATGGATGGGGTCAGGGGTGTCCCCAGCCTTTCTGCTGCCTGAGGCGAAAACTGAAACGGCGCCCCTCCCTCCCCAATGCCAATTTCTTAACCTAACCCCTTCCCTTCATCCCATGGCCAATCGGCTGCCCCCCTCCTGCCCCTAACCTGGTGCTGCCTCAGGTGATCGCCTCTTTGGTGGTGCACCCCTGGATGGGGTCAAGAGCAAATGTAATCACAGGCCTGAAAAATACTCAAACCTAGTAATAGAGGTGATTCATGGTGGGGCGTCCCCTCTATGCTGCTGAATGATCCATTTACAGGTACTGTCGCCCAATGAAATTTTTTACTGCGCAGAATGTTAGGAACATGGGTCGGCAACCTCCAGCACTCCAGCTGTTGTGAAACTACAACTCCCAGCATGCATACTTCCTCTGCTCTTCTCAGAACTCTCACAGAAATGAATAGAGCATGCTGGGAGTTGTAGTTTCACAAGAGCTAAAGCGCTGGGGGCTGCTTACCCCTGATTTAGAAGAAACCGCCTCCACAATCAATGGAAAGGGTGATAACCTTTGAATTAACTGTTATATACTGTAGTATACTCCAGTCACATCCAAAGCTGCATATAAAATACTGCTGGTATTCTGTACCGAGGAGAAGTGCATGTTGGGAATAGCTGGTAGTGACAAAGGGAATTAACTGCAGTTTGTTTCCAAGTGGCAAAAAAGTAGTATTGTGGATGCAGCTCTTGCTGGGACTGGAGTATGAGTCTTTGTAAAGTTATTATTAAGATAATTAAAATCTAAAGATTAGAGAATAATCCGAGACGTTATTATACAGTAACATTCCTGTAATCTGTCTGCCTGATAGATGCCGGACTATCTGATGTCCTAGATCAGGGATGCCCAACCTGCGGCCCTCCAGCTGCTGCAAAACTACAACTCCCAGCATGCCTGGACAGCCTACAGCTATCAGGACATGTTGGGAGTCGTAGTTTTGCAACAGCTGGAGGGCCGCAGGTTAGGCATCCCTGTCCTAGATGAGAACCACATTAAAAAAAAAAAAGTATTGATTGGGGGAACATACTATGACTGGCCTTTCTTATACCAGTCTTAATCAGAAATGCCCTCGAGTGAAATATGCCAAATTTGGTGCATCCTTGGGCCAGAAACTAACCGTTTTCTGCCATAAATGATGACAAATCTGCCCCCCAAAATGCTGCGAGCAGCAACAATTCACTCATTGTACTTGCAGTTCAAAATTTGGAAGGAATGGCTGCATCTCCTTCCCCTGATTTCTTATGTCAATGAAAAGGAGGGGTAAAGCGCCCCCTGCTGGCTGCACCTTGCATGTTCCAGACACGCGTGCACTTTCTCATGATCCTGCTGTGTATGTACATAGGATGTAATTTAATGAATTGTACAGTTTTCCTCTGTAAATAAATGTCTGATTTTCCTTCGCTCGCTGACCCTTCCCCAGGACACGGCCAGATCGGCTCAAGCCAAAAACTCAGTGCAACAGTGGTGCTACATACTACCGCCATATTGTATCGTGATGAGCACTGCAGGGGTTTTGTTACAGTGTAACACTCCTCTGCGTCTCGTATCTATAGCCAGTAAACGCCGACTGATGGTTCTATGTTCCATTTGGGTCTTTCTGTGTATTCGGCATTGTAATGAATGTATGGAGAACGCCTTTGTAACGTGGAAATAAATGTGTGGTTTCTGATATTTTGCACTCGTTTTCCTTGCTCCCAGCCTCAGAACGTGCTATGATCAGCTTACATGCTTATTAAAGGGGAGTTGTCCCCTCTCCTGACATGTCTGTTCTAGTAACTACTTGCACTCCCCATGTAATAACAGTTCTGAAGCACTGCCGTTCCTCTATTATAGCTACTAGAAGTTATGAATGAATTGCCAACGGGCTGCAATGAAGATCTAGATGGGTGTTACCAGTTGGGGGTGTGTCCCTGCACAGTCTGCCACTGGCAACACTGATTGGATAGTGTTACTATGCAAGGACACGCCCCCCCCTCCCCCTCCCCAACTGGTAACACCCAGATGGACCTTTTAGGCCGATTTCACATGAGCGTATTATTTCCCAGACCGAACTCTGCTCATCAGGAGCGGTCATTAATATCCGATCGGTGCGGGTCCGACATTCTGCACCCCCATGATCAACTGTTCCTTTCAGCCTCTAGTGCTGGGACTATCACTGTAAATGGTACAGGTAGCGCAGCTCCATAGTCGTGCCGGGTCACTGCAGCTCAGCTCCCATTCACTTCAAAGGGAACTGAGGAATAATCCAGGATGACCATTAGGGCTCATTCCTACGACCGTATGAATGGGTCCACATCTGTTTTTCGCAATTTTGCGGAACTGATGCGGACCCATACATTTCAATGGGGCCAGAAAAGGTGTGGACAGCACATCCGTAGTTTCGTTCATGGGCCCTGCAAAAAAGATAAAGTGTGTCCTATTCTTGTCTGCAACTGCAGACAAGATTAGGCATTTTCTATGACAGTGGCGGCCATGTGCAGTCCGCAAATTGCGGAACGCACATGGGCCAGGATCCGCAAAACACCACAGTCGTGTGAATGGACCCTTACACTTTGAACGGTACTGTGCTTTCTCCCTTCACATTACTAGTTCCAGCACCGGAGGCTGCAGAGAACAGCTGATTGTGTGTGGGGGGGGTTGCGAGACGATTGGATATTAATGACCGGGGATGTGCGAATTTCATACTTTGAAGTTCATTTTCGGTTCGGGTTGTGGTATAAGCTGAATTGCGTTACAGATTCCGTTACCATAATGCAATTCCATAACGGAATGCCTTTAGAGGCGTTCCGTTATTCATTCCGTCATAATAGAAGTCTATGGGCTGCATAACGGATCCGTCCGGTCTCTGTTATGCTGGAGTCCTCTCCTGGACGGATCTGTTATGCAGCCCATAGACTTCTATTATGACGGAATGAATAACGGAACGCCTCTAAAGGCATTCCGTTATGGAATTGCATTATGGTAACGGAATCTGTAACGCAATTCAGCTTATACCACAACCCGAACCGAAAATGAACTTCAAACTATGCAATTCGCTCATCCTGGGGACAGGTCATCAACATCAAGCCTGGAAAACACCTTTAAAACTAAAAGGCGAGAGGAAGATCAGATTGTTGAATTGCAACAGGCCTGATCGTGTGTCTTCAAGGAAGACAAGCGTCTGCAGACGTGCCTGGCAGTGCGTATTCCTCACTCCCTATTGAGAATGCATGATCTGATGAGCCCCATGGGAGATCTCCAGAGAAATAGATGCCAGCTGCGTAAGTGATCGACTGAAAAGCGATGAAGGTGTATGGCCACCTTAAAGGGGTATTCACATCTCATAAAGTAACGGCATATCTCTAGGATGTCTTCACTCCCAAAGGTCAGACCCTCACCAATGTTGAGAATGATGAAGAGACTGCATTACTGATTCGGTGCTGCGGCCTCTTCACTGTTTTGTCCTGCACAGCGATGCCTCTGTCCACATGGGTGTACGGGGGGCTGCAGCATGGCCCCATTCACTTGAGTGGCAGCTCTCTGCACCGCTGGGTGGCATGGGCACCACTATGCAGAGAAAAACAGTGAAGGGGCCGCAGCACCGAATCAGCAATGCAGTCTCTTCATCATTCTCAAGATGGGTGAGGGTCTGACCTTTGGGAGTGAAGACACCCTAGCAATATGCCATCACTGTAGCTCCTTTATTTGTAGCATCCATGATGGACCCAGAGGTCTAATGCATCGCCTATCCTAGCGATTATAAGGTGATAGCCGGATGGGCTAAACGATTTTCCTTCCCCAATGAACCAGCTCCGTATATGACCGGAGAGCACTAAATATCTAAAAACTGGCCTCATGCACACGACCGTATTCGTATTTTGATCCGAAAACCACAGATCCGTAAAATATGGATACCTTGCCTATGCAGTCTGCATTTTATTTTCTCTAACTCCCAGCAATAGAAATGGCTATCCTCATCAACAATGCAGACCAGAATAGTACACGTTCTATAATTTGCAGAACAGACACTTGGATGCGGACTGGGAACTTAAAGTGGCCCTGGAAAAAATACTAGAAGTGGCCCCGCTTTGTAGTCAGGACCAAATTGATGGAAGGCAGGGCCAGCAATACCATATTGTGGCACATTATACCGCCCCAAAGGAGCCAAATACCACAGTCCAACTGCCCGGTTATGAAGAGGGCATCGGCCCACCAAGAAATTTCCCTGTAAGGTCTATGGCCAAGCCGCCTCTGCACGTATGACGTCCATTTTGTGGACATGAAATCTGCAAAAAATGTGGAACGGGTGCAAAATATGGTCATGTGCATGAGCTCTAAAACAGGCACCCTTATCCTGCACTTACAACTTCTGACATATAGAAACATGGCCGACATCCCTGGTAGATTCCTCACATAGTTGCGTCATTCGGTCAGGCCAGAACTTGTGGCTGGGGAGGAGGCAGATCTGACTTAATACCCTGCCCGCTGCTGTTTACAGACGTACTACATAACGCAGCTGTCTGGAGCGCTGCAGAAATGGACAGACGGGAGCCGTCTGCAAGGTCCACATAACAAGCAAACCAAACACAGTAAAGATTTCGCCCTCATCATTTGTTAATGTTGTTTACTCAGTTCCTACTCGGCTAAAGGGGGTTTCAGACAAGCGCAATTTTTATTTTCTGTCTGCTCTCTACGATGCTTTGAGGCCGTGTGTTGGCCAGGATTTGCAGTGTACGCTTTGCTCATAAGCCCCTGGTCCGAACGTCAAACGTATCCATAAGCCCCTATTCAGCGGATGTCTACAACTAAGCCGTTCTATACAGAAGCATCTAGTACTCCCAGCATGCCCAGAATGCCTACAGCAGGGCATGGTGGGAGTTGTAGTTTTACAACAGCTGGAGAGCCGCAGGTTGGCCATCCCTGACCTAGTAAGATGTGTTTTTTTTTGTTTGTTTTTTTTAACATGGGAGTCTATAGGCAAGAGCTATGTCTGAAAATCCTTCCGACATACACCACAAACTGCAGTATGAAAGTGACATCAATGTCATCGTATAGCCCTAGCCTAATATTGGAGCAAAAATTTCTGAGCAAAGCCTTAGACCTGAATCACTATTTTCTGTTCATGTGCTGCACCCACACAGCACACGGATGTATGAAGGCTGGGGCAGGGGTGCACCTAGCCTTTCTGCTGCCTGAGGCGGAAATGGCGCCCCTCCCAATTTCTTAACCTAACCCCTTTGCCACAATAAAAGCACTCATTGCACATGGCTCTTCCGCTGCCCCCTGACCACTGTCTCATTTGCTAAAACTTGTTCCTTTAAGGGTAGAGTCCTGACCAAGTTCTCGCCTCCAGTAGAAGAGGAGATGATCCCAACTAAGACTGGGCCCCCTCTTGCCCGGGGCCCCATAGCAGTCGCATGGTCTGCCGCTATGGTAGTTACTCCCCTGACCTTAGATAATAATACAATCTGTGCTGCTGTATCACTGGATACGTTGACAGATTCTCCATACTGGAGTCTGGAGAAGACTGGTCTAACGCCTCGGAAGAGCTATATCAGACAAACAGTGTTAGCGGTCACCCAGCTTTCGTAGGTACTAATAAAAAGAGGGTTTTTTTTGTTTGTTTTTTTAACCGTTTATAGACGTTATTGACTATGTTATGTGAAGCGTACATAGTTTGGATAACAGGGATACTACATTCCAGAGCCAGATACCAGAACGGAGGATGATGAATGGAGAAAACTGTGTCATGCAGACAAGAGACACTCTATTTCTTAATCTGGAGCCGGCAGTCCAAGACTACATGACCCAGAGGAAACTCCTCTCCCCCCCGAAGACTGACTCAGTCTGGAGACCAGACAGAAATGTTACACAAGAGCTTACACCCAACAGCTCTCCCCCAGTGACAGCGGCATGGACTGGAATTCATTACACATCATTCATCCTACATCCGGTGTAGGGGTGAGCAAATTTGCCCCATTCTTCACTTATGAGGAGCTGTGCCCACCTGCCTGTTGACCGCCAGGGCCGGACATCTACCCTAGCCTTGATAATCTGGGCCTTGTGCCCATTGGTGCACCACCAATGAGGCCAGGTGAGGTGATCGCCTCAGGTAGGGCCATGGGCAATGAGCGCTTACATTGTGGCAAAGGGGTTAGGTTAAGAAATTGGCATTTGGGGGGGTGGGCGCCGTTTCAGTTTTTGCCTCAGGCAGCAAAAAGGCTAGGTGCACCGCTGCTCTGAGCAGTGACGCCGGTGCTGAACCTCAAATTTGTCTTCGGGAGAAGCGACAGTGACCTGGAAGTGTTGTGGCGCATGCGCAGTTGCTTCCCCCAAAGATGAATTTGAGCCCCCAGGATTGTCAGGGGCAGCCCTGTCAATCAACAGGCAGGTAGGGGCTTCTTCAGCCGTGGGGACAGCCCCTCATAGGTGAAGAACTCCTGCTAATGAGACAAATCGATTCGTTAGAATCGAATCGCTGATCCCTAATCCAGGGCTAATTAGTATTGATTCTGTAAAGATAGACCCAGGCCACACAGTCAGCTACGTCACCACACTACGAGACCAGACCTTGCAGGACACGTCGCAGGCCTCCGGTAATTTCATAGTGCGGTCACTCAGCACGTCATCTGCTTCATCTTCCCATCTGCCCGGACACTTCTACACAGCTCCCTGTCTATAGGGAACCCTAATAAATGCAGGAGCGGTTAATTCGAGATGAATTTCCGTCCTCTCCAATCAGATGCCCTAATTGAGTAAATGAAATGCAGGCTGCGTCTCTGAGACACTGGGGCCATACATTATATATTAAAGGGGTATTCCGGTAACGAACCTATACATATAACCAGAACCCATACCTATACATATAACCAGAGCCCATACCTATACCTATAACCAGAACCCATACCTGTACCTATAACCAGAACCCATACCTGTACCTATAACCAGAACCCATACTTATACATATAACCAGAACCCATACCTATACATATAACCAGAACCCATACCTGTACCTATAACCAGAACCCATACTTATATCTATAACCAGAACCCATACCTGTACATATAACCAGAACCCATACCTATACATATAACCAGAGCCCATACCTATACATATAACCAGAACCCATACCTATACATATAACCAGAACCCATACCTATACATATAACCAGAACCCATACCTATACATATAACCAGAACCCATACCTGTACATATAACCAGAACCCATACCTGTACATATAACCAAAGCCCATACCTATACATATAACCAAAGCCCATACCTATACATATAACCAAAGCCCATACCTATACATATAACCAGAACCCATACCTATACATATAACCAGAACCCATACCTATACATATAACCAGAACCCATACCTATACATATAACCAGAACCCATACCTATACATATAACCAAAGCCCATACCTATACATATAACCAGAACCCATACCTGTACATATAACCAGAACCCATCCCTATACACATAACCAGAGCGATTCCTATACCTATAACTAGAACCCATACCTGTACATATAACCAGAGCCCATACCTATACATATAACCAGAGCCCATACCTATACATATAACCAGAACCAATACCTGTACATATAACCAGAACCCATACCTATACATATAACCAGACCCCATACCTATACATATAACCAGACCCCATACCTATACATATAACCAGAGCCCATACCTATACATATAACCAGAGCCCATACCTATACATATAACCAGACCCCATACCTATACATATAACCAGAACCCATACCTGTACATATAACCAGAACCCATACCTGTACATATAACCAGAACCCATCCCTATACACATAACCAGAACCCATACCTATACACATAACCAGAACCCATACCTGTACATATAACCAGAGCCGATACCTATACCTATAACTAGAACCCATACCTGTACATATAACCAGAGCCGATACCTATACATATAACCAGAACCCATACCTATACATATAACCAGAACCCATACCTGTACATATAACCAGAGCCCATACCTATACATATAACCAGAGCCCATACCTATACATATAACCAGAGCCCATACCTATACATATAACCAGAGCCCATACCTATACCTATAACCAGAGCCCATACCTATACATATAACCAGACTCCATACCTATACATATAACCAAAGCCCATACCTATACATATAACCAGACCCCATACCTATACATATAACCAGACCCCATACCTATACATATAACCAGACCCCATACCTATACATATAACCAGACCCCATACCTATACATATAACCAGAACCCATACCTGTACATATAACCAGAACCCATACCTGTACATATAACCAGAACCCATACCTGTACATATAACCAGAACTCATACCTGTACATATAACCAGAGCCCATACCTGTACATGTAACCAGAACCCATACCTATACATATAACCAGAACCCATACCTGTACATATAACCAGAACCCATACCTGTACATATAACCAGAACCCATACCTGTACATATAACCAGAACTCATACCTGTACATATAACCAGAGCCCATACCTATACCTATAACCAGAGCCCATACCTATACCTATAACCAGAGCCCATACCTATACCTATAACCAGAGCCCATACCTATACCTATAACCAGAGCCCATACCTATACATATAACCAAAGCCCATACCTATACATATAACCAGACCCCATACCTATACATATAACCAGAACCCATACCTGTACATGTAATCAGAACCCATACCTATACATATAACCAGAACCCATACCTATACATATAACCAGAGCCCATACCTATACCTATAACCAGAGCCCATACCTATACATATAACCAGAGCCCATACCTATACCTATAACCAGAGCCCATACCTATACCTATAACCAGAGCCCATACCTATAACCAGAACCCATACCTATACATAGAACCAGAACCCATACATATAACCAGACCCCATACCTATACATATAACCAGACCCCATACCTATACATATAACCAGACCCCATACCTATACATATAACCAGAACTCATACCTATACATATAACCAGACCCCATACCTATACATATAACCAGAGCCCATACCTATACATATAACCAGAGCCCATACCTATACATATAACCAGAGCCCATACCTATACATATAACGAGAGCCCATACCTATACATATAACCAGAGCCCATACCTATACATATAACCAGAACCCATACCTATACATATAACCAGAACCCATACCTGTACATATAACCAGAACCCATACCTGTACATATAACCAGAACCCATACCTGTACATATAACCAGAACCCATACCTATACACATAACCAGAACCCATACCTGTACATATAACCAGAGCCGATACCTATACCTATAACTAGAACCCATACCTGTACATATAACCAGAGCCCATACCTATACATATAACCAGACTCCATACCTATACATATAACAAAAGCCCATACCTATACATATAACCAGACCCCATACCTATACATATAACCAGACCCCATACCTATACATATAACCAGACCCCATACTATACATATAACCAGACCCCATACCTATACATATAACCAGACCCAACTATACATATAACCAGAGCCTATACCTATCATATAACCAGACCCATACCTATACATATAACCAGAACCCATACCTATACATATAACCAGAACCCATACCTGTACATATAACCAGAACCCATACCTGTACATATAACCAGAACCCATACCTATACATATAACCAGAACCCATACCCATACCTATACATATAACCAGAGCCCATACCTATACATATAACCCAGACCCATACCTATACATATAACCAGAACCCATACCTATACATATAACCAGACCATACCTATACCATATACCAGACCTATACATATAACCAGACCCCATACCTATACATATAACCAGACC
>ONZH01028869.1:0-40071 GCA_900303285.1 Rhinella marina
ATATAGACATCATGGGTATCACCGTGACCGAAAACGCCCGTACTGCGATTTGCAGTTTTTTGTCGCTTTTTTTTTCTAAAAAAAATTAAATAAAAAGTGATCAAAAAGTCATACACACCCCAGTATCAATAAAAACTTCAGATCGCCCCGCAAAAAATGAGCCCCCATACAGCTCCGTACACATAAATACCAAAAAGTTATAGGGGTCAAGATATGATGTCAAGATATGACAACAAAAAAAAAAAAAAAGAAAAAGGCCAACTTTATAATTATTTTATCACTATCAAAACGCAGGAAAAACTATACATATTAGGTATCGCCGGATTCGTACTGACCAGTAGAATGAAATTAACTGGTCAGTTTTAATGAACATCGCCGGAACGCCGTAAATAAAAAAAACAGGAAAACTGTAGCAGAATTGTTCTTTTTTTGCAATTTCACCCGATTTGGAATTTTTTTCCCGCTTCCCACTACATCATATGCAATATTAAATGGTGGCGTTTGAAAGTACAACTTGTCCCGCAAAAAACAAGCCCTCATACAGCTATGTGAACAGAAAAATAAAAAAGTTATGGTAGTATGAAGGCAAGGAGCGCAAAACGAAAACGCAAAAACGAAAAAACCTCCGGGGGTGAAGGGGTTAAAGGGGTTGTCTCACTTCAGCAAATAGTATTTATTATGTAGAAGAAGTGAATACAAGCCACTTACTAATGTATTGTTATTATCCATATTGCTTACTTTGCTGGCTGGATTCATTTTTCCATCACATTATACACCACTTGTTTCTATGGTTATGACCGCCTTGTAATCCAGCATCTGTGGCCATACTTGCATACTATAGGAAAAAGGACCAGCCTATCTGCACTCCCATGGTCCAGGCCACCAGAGAGGCTGTCGCTTTTTCCTATAGTGTACAAGCATGACCACCATTGACGGATTACAGGGTGGTCGTAACCATGGAAACAAGAGTTGTATAATGTGGTGGAAAAATGAATCCAGCCAGCAAAGGAAGCAATATGGATAATAACAGTACATTAGAAAGTGACTTGTATTCACTTCCTCTACATGATAAATGCCACTTATTGAAGTGAGACAACCCCTTTAAGGAACAGGTATCATGTTGGAGAGTACATTTAAGTTCGGGACGGATTTGGTTAATGTGTTCAAACGAATTGTGTAAGTGTGGATTCTGGGCCAGTCCATATGCAAAATATGTCATCGATATATCGATGCCAACATAGGGCAAATTGTTGGAACAGGGGATTGTCATATACATGTAAGGTCTCAAATCGGGCCATGTATATATTTGCACAGGGCTGTGCTACGTTAGCGCCCATATCGATACCACATGTCTGGGCATAGTAAGTGTCACCGAATAGGAAGTAATTTTCTGTAAGGACCAATGTTAGTAATTCAAGGCAGAGGTCAATGGATTCTCGGGATAGTGTATTGGAGTCTATGAGACTTTGACAGGTTGCTTCATTGCCTAATTCATGTGTTATTGACGTATAGAGACTGTTGACATCGAGAGTTACCAAGAGGCTGGTATGTGGGAGTGTAGGTATCTGTCTTAGAATGCTAAGGAAGTGACCTGTATCAAGCAAGAAAGATCTAGTTTGGCGGGTGAGTGGAGTGAGTACTTTTTCTAGAAATTTTGATGGGGGGCTAAAATAGAGTCTGTTGATGCTACGATAGGTCTTCTGGGCGGATTGGTGAGGGATTTATGGATTTTGGGAAGAATGTAGAAAACGGGAATAATTGGATGTGGATTAATGAGAAATTCATATGTTTTTTGATCAATGGTTTTGGATGTTAGAAATTTGTCGAGTGTTGCCTGAATTTTAAGTCGAATTGTACGTGTGGGATCGGTGGTGAGTTTAGTATAGGTTACTGTGTTGGAGAGTTGTCGTTCAATTTCCCTGATGTAATCTTTTTTGTCCATGATAACAATTGCACCGCCTTTATCGGCCAGTTTGATAATAATGTGACAATTGTCTCTGAGGTATTGGAGAGCTGTCAGCTCCTCCTTGGTGAGATTATGTTTGGTGGGGTAAAGTCCTAGTTTCAGTTCTGCCAAGACTTTTTGGATGTCCCGATCAATCAACGTAATGTATGTCTCCACGCCGTGGTTGGTTTTTGGGGGATTAAAGTTGCCCTTTACTAACTATCTTCTTTTCCTCTTCCCCCATTTGAGTCTTACACACATACACGCTATATTCATGTCTCTATTACATTCACACATTCTATCATACACACTAGGGATTTGTACCATCTTCAATATGGCTGCGGCTACCTCAACAGCGCTATGCACATGCGCTACCTTTTCCACGTTCAGGCGCCTCCCAGCTCTGAAAATCACATGGGCATATGGCCCAATATAAGATGTTTCTGCTTTAGCCCCTATACAGCTCTGCATACGTCCACACGTAACCCAAGCTCTTCTACACGCCATGCTGGTAAGCTAGTCACTTCTTCTCTTTCTCCTCATGATCTGACCCGCTTCCTGCTCCCCTCTGATCATCATCGTTTGTATAGATACCATACCATGTCTCTTTTAGGTAGCGGTGTGATTTTCTACCTGGGATTATCGCCTGGATCTGCATCATTATATTCAACAGTATATAGTTCAACAGCACTTTCCATATTCTCTAAAATTGATTACCTTGACAAGTGGATCAGAGCTTTATTATTATCAACATAAGTCCGAATGTGACTATATCCAAATTAAAACCTAATTGCAAAGATACAAATGAGAGTGCGTGATTTTTTCTTCTAAGTGTTATCCTGTTTGTACCCCCTACTATCCTTGTAACTGTAATCGCACCATTATACATATTCATTGTGTGTATAGTATTTTTGTTTAGTGAGCCCTTAAGGCGATTAAATATATAATTTAATCTTGAGTTTGGTTATCTCGATCCACGAATCCCACGTCTGTGTTCTTTGTAATATTGTTATATGCTACCCCGGGTTGGCTCCTGACCCGATATAATCCATTAACGGACCGGAATGATATCAAATGAGAGCTGGTGGCAGTACTACTGGGCTGACTCGCTGGTGATAGCGAAAAGGGTCTCTCAGCCGGTCAGGATTGTGAGTGAGCGTAGTGTCATGCAGGGATCGCATGGGCTACCCTCTCTCCCTTTCTGTGCCTTCCTGTACCCGTGCCGTACGTAACCTTACACACCCCGAGAGGGAGTGGAACGTCACGTGCTTGTAGTCAAAGATCGAACCATACTGCGTGATCCCCACATAAGCACGCGCAGGGCAGGGGCTACGGGGTGCGGTTCATCACATATTGGTGGCAGCAAGGTGGTATCGAGATAATAGTGTGGGGGTGTGAGACACATACTCCCAAACACTAAAGACTGCCAGCAGCAGCTTTTGGCCACTGGGGTCTTAAGTTTAGCTCAGCACTAAACAGACCAAGTGCAAGTACAATAAGGTGTGGGTGGGTGCATCAGGTTACCGTTATGTTTCTGTAATCATCGGTGGCATTGATGGACAATAGCACAAGAAGAAAGGCTAAGGAGATGACTAAGGCTATGACTGATGGCATGGAGGACGCAGTCCAGATAAGGGGCCAAGAGAAGGTGGAAGGCGACTCTTTTCAAGGCAAGGGGGAGCACAGCCAAAGCTTCCCAAGGAGCCAGTTGCCAGCAGTCAGGCCCACGGGGGCCAATCTCCACCTGCCCATCCCCCCCAGGCAGGCTTGGCTACTCTCCTACAAGCTGCCCTGGACTATCTCCATGCCGGAGACCAGGTGACCTATGAGATCCTGATGGCAGCTGCAGATCGTTGCCAACAAGCAGAGGCTGTGGAGCTTCGTGAACAGGCCGAGCGTGAGCACCAGCTGCGAGGATATCAAGCAGGCTCTGGTAGTACAATTTGACCCCTGAGACGTACCGGAAGAAGCTCCAGAGTTTGCAGCGGGGCCCTACCCAGAGCTGGGCCGATCACATGCGGGCCTTGCTGAGAGCGGTCGACCAGTGGACCATGGGATTGGAGCTCACCACTGTCCAGCAGCTGAAGGAGCTCATCGCCACGGAACAGTTCTTGTGGAATTGCCCAGAGGACCTCCAGCAGCATCTCTGTGACCAGAAGCCAAAAGGGGCCTCCGCAACAGCAGCCCTGGCCGATGAATATACCAACAACAGGACTTCAGAGGCGCGGAAACCTGTCGGCTGAAGAGGGGGTAAGACACACACGGTACCTGCTGCCCCTGCCCCTAGGCTCAAATGGGCTGTTTGACCCTGACTTTGCCACCTCTGTAAGCAGCCAGGACACTTCAAGGCCATGTGTCCCCAGCACCCAAGGAACCTATCCCAGTCTTCAACCTGGAAATCGTCTACTGTGCTGTGTGTGGGTGGGGGTGGTGGGAGGTCTCTTGACAATTTTCAACCCGTCACTGTGAGTCAGGCCATGGCCATGGGGCTTATAGACACCAGAGCTGAGCTGACTCTGGTATGGCCTGAACTGGTGGCACCACAAGATTTAGTGCCCGCGAGATCCCTTACTGTCTTCGGGATAGGAAGAGTGGAACCGGCGCTGCCCGGCGCCAAGGTCTGTTTGGTCCGGGGCGCCGGTCGAGAAGTAAGGGAGGTGGGGGTATCCTCCAATATCCCTGCCAGTGTTTTGCTGGGGATAGACTTGGGTCAGCTTGTGTCTAAGTAAGTGTCTGCTGACACCCCAGAGTCCGATCCCCCAGAATGTGATGTAATATCCACCCCTGTTGGTACTGATATTGTACATCACATGCCTGGTAATGGTGATGTGGGGGTGGGGGATGTAATGTGTGCCTCTTCCCTCAGTGGGGAGGGGGTCATGCACGCCAGCTGTGCTGAGGCCCCAGAGTGTGGCCAGCAAGTAGGCTGGAACCTATTGTCTTCAGTAGTGGCTACTGAGGGGACAAGCAGGAGGCAGACAACTGCGGGGGAGGAGGATGCAGATGGTGGTCAGGGCTGTTCCAAGAGAAGTAGGATTTCCAGGTAAGGCATCAGTGCAGGGTTCCTCCACAACTGAGGGCCAGGTTAGTCCATCTGGACTGGTGACTTGGTCGGAAGCCGAGGGGCAGCAGGCGCTACCTGCGGTGGCAGTGACCATAGCTGCTGTCACGAAAAGTGGGAGCACTGGGGCCCCTCAGGGGTCTGATGGCTTTCTCCCTTCCGACCAAGTGGCTGCCAAGTCAGACAGAGGCCAGGAGACAGGTCCTGGAGAACTGACAGGGGACGTGCCAGTCTTGTCAATTCTGGCCACGTCCAGTCAGGGATTTCAGGTGGCGTTAGGGGCCAACGCCAGCCTGAAAGCTCTCATGGAGCAGGCGGCACAGCCTCCCTCGACTCAGACCTCGAGCGTGTGGTCTGGGACCAAGGACGGCTGTACCGGGTCATGGTCCAGTAGGGTTCACTGGAGGCGTGGCCTAGGGACCGGCAGATAGTAGAACTGACAGGGGCAGCGTTCCCTCTAAGCTGCGCAGCAGTGCAGCTTACTTTGTTCCTCCTGTCAGGGCCTCTGCAGGCTCGCTCACTGCCGCAAGTCCGCACTTCATTTATTGTGTATGCCTGTTCCGATGGGGAAGCCCTGCTGCGGTGGGCTCGGAACAGGCATACACCATACTACCAAGTTACCTTAATGTCCTCACGCTCAGGATGTTCCTGTGCGGCGCTCCCTGATGGCTCCGCCTCCTCCCTCATGCCGCGCTGCTGCTACTGGATGTGGAGGATATGTGCAGCGTGGCAAAAGAGGGGAATAGAAGACGGGAGAAGAAGATCAAGGCCCCCAGCCCCCTCTAAAGTGTGGAAGTGGCGTCTGAGATCCAAGGGCCAAGTAACTGTAAGTCTTCATGTGTTTTATGTCAGAGTATGCATACACTGCCACACAATATACAGTATACCTCTACACTGTGTATATACTGTATATTGTCCAGCATGGTGTAAACCCTATGCATTTGCTGTACAGCATACAGTGCCTTGCCAAAGTATTCAGCCCCCTGGAACTTTTCAAACTTTTGCCACATTTCAGGCTTCAAACAAAAAGATATAACATTTTAAATTTTTGGTGAAGAATCAACATTTAAACTTTTTTTGTAATAATAAAACTGAAAAGTTGGGCGTGCAAAATTATTTGGCCCATTTACTTTCAGTTCAGAAAACTCACTCCAGAAGTTCATTGAGGATCTCTGAATGATCCAATGTTGTCCTAAATGACTGATGAAGATAAATAGAACCCACCTATGTGTAATCAAGTCTCCGTATAAATGCACCTGCTCTGTGATAGACTCAGGGTTCTGTTTAAAACACAGAGAGCATCATGAATACCAAGGAACACACCAGGCAGGTCCATGATACTGTTGTGGAGAAGTTTAAAGCCGCATTTGGATACCAAAAGATTTCCCAAGCTTTAAACATCCCAAGGAGCACTGTGCAAGCGATCATATTGAAACAGAAGGAGTATCAGACCACTGCAAATCTACCAAGACCCGGCTGTCCCTCTCAAACAAGGTGAAGACTGATCAGAGATGCAGCCAAGAGGCCCATGATCACTCTGGATGAACTGCAGAGATCTGCAGCTGTGGTGGGAGAGTCTGTCCATAGGACAACAATCAGTCGAACACTTCACAAATCTGGCCTTTATGGAAGAGTGGCAAGAAGAAAGCCATTTCTCAAAGATATCCATAAAATGTCTCGTTTACAGTTTGCCACAAGCCACCTGGGAGACAAACATGTGGAAGAAGGTGCTCTGGTCAGATGAAACCAAAATCCAACTTTTTGGAAACAATGCAAAACGATATGTTTGGCGTAAAAGCAACACAGCTCATCACCCTGAACACACCATCCCCACTGTCAAACATGGCAGTGGCAGCATCATGGTTTGGGCCTGCTTTTTATCAGCAGGGACAGGGAAGATGGATGGAGCCAAATACAGGACCATTCTGGATGAAAACCTGTTGGAGTCTGCAAAAGACCTGAGACTAGGACGGAGATTTATCTTCCAACAAGACAATGATCCCAAACATAAAACAAAATCTACAATGGAATGGTTCAAAAATAAACATATCCAGGTCTTAGAATGGCCAAGTCAAAGTCCAGACCTGAATCCAATTGAGAATATGTGGAAAGAGCTGAAAACTGCTGTTCACAAACGCTCTCCATCCAAACTCAAAGAGCTCAAGCTGTTTTGCAAGGAACAATGGGCAAGAATTTCAGTCTCTAGATGTGCAAAACTGATACTGACATACCCCAAGCAACTTGCAGCTGTAATCGCAGCAAAAGGTGGCGCAACAAAGTATTAATGCAAGGGGGCCGAATAATTTTGCACGCCCCACTTTTCAGTTTTATTATTACAAAAAAGTTTAAATGATCCAATAAATTTCGTTCCACTTCACAATTGTGACCCACTGGTTGATTCTTCCCCAAACATTTAAAATGTTATATCTTTTTGTTTGAAGCCTGAAATGTGGCAAAAAGTTGAAAAGTTTCAGGGGACTGAATACTTTCACAAGGCACTGTACATTATAATCCTTATACCGTGCTATACAATGTACACTATAATCCATACACCATGTTTTACTATATACATTATAATCCATGCACCATGTTGTATAATATACAGTATAATCCATACACCATGCTGTATAATATACATTATAATCCATACACCATATTGTACAATATACAGTATAACACCTACACTCTGGGGTTATGCTATATATTGTATGACATGGTGTATGAACTATACTGTATATTATACAGCATGGTGTATGGATTCTACTGTATATTGTACGACAGTGTATGGATTATACTGTATATTATACAGCATGGTGTATGGATTATAATGTATATCATACAGCATAGTGCATGGATTATACTGTATATTATACAGCATGGTGTATGGATTATACTGTATATTATACAGCATGGTGTATGGATTATACTGTATATTATTCAGCATGGTGTATGGATTATAATGTATATTATACAGCATGGTGTATGGACTATACTGTATATTGTACGACATGGTGCAGGGATTATACTGTATATTATACAGCATGGTGTATGGATTATACTGTATATTATACAGCATGGTGTATGGATTATAATGTATATTATACAGCATGATGTATGGATAATAATGTATATTATACAGCATGGTGTTTGGATTTTGCTGTATATTATACAGCATGGTGTATGGATTATACTGTATATTATACAGCATGGTGTACGGATTATACTGTATATTATACAGCATGGTGTATGGATTATACTGTATATTATACAGCATGGTGTATGGATTATAATGTATATTATACAGCATGGTGTACGGATTATACTGTATATTATACAGCATGGTGTACGGATTATACTGTATATTATACGGCATGGTGCAGGGATTATACTGTATATTATACAGCATGGTGTATGGATTATACTGTATATTATACGGCATGGTGTATGATTATACTGTATATTATACGGCATGGTGCAGGGATTATACTGTATATTATACAGCATGGTGTATGGATTATACTGTATATTATACGGCATGGTGTATGATTATACTGTATATTATACGGCATGGCGTATGGATTATACTGTATATTATACAGCATGGTGCAGGGATTATACTGTATATTATACGGCATGGTGTATGATTATACTGTATATTATACGGCATGGTGTATGGATTATACTGTATATTATACAGCATGGTGCAGGGATTATACTGTATATTATACGGCATGGCGTATGGATTATACTGTATATTATACAGCATGGTGTATGGATTATACTGTATATTATACAGCATGGTGCAGGGATTATACTGTATATTATACGGCATGGTGCAGGGATTATACTGTATATTGTACAGCATGATGTATGGATTATGCTGTATATTATATATGGCATGTTGTATGGATTATGCTGTATATTATATATGGCATGGTGTATGGATTATACTGCATTATACGGGATGGTGCAGGGGTTACACTGTATGTCTTTGATGTGACAATTATCTTAGGTTTTCCTATCGCCCACCTTTGATGGCGCTGTGCCCAGCTCTGAGCCGACCCCGCTCTGCAGCTGCCAAGTCTTAGAGGGAACACTGGACAGGGTGCGTGGCAGTTTCGTCTAATCTGACCACGTCCAGTCAGGGGTTTCCGGCGGCGTTAGGGGCTAACACCAGCCTGAAAGCTCTCACGGAGCAGGCCGCACAGCCTACTTTGGACTCAGACTTCGTGCAGGTGGCCTGGGACCAAGGACAGCTGTGCCGGGTTGCAGTCCAGCAGGGCTCACCAGAAGCGTGGCCTAGGGACCAACAAATAGTGGTGCCCTTTCTGTTCAGGGTATCTGGTGTGTCATCATCCGGTGTGTCATGCGCTTCCAGGACAAGTAGTGGGGGAAGTGCTGACAGGCTGCAGAGAGAGGAGAGGCACACATCCTGCAGGGAGAGGAAAGGTATAGCACCTACAGATATGAGCCATAACTTGTTTTAAATCTAAGAATTAGTTGGCACATCTTTCTCCAGACAAGATTTCTAAGACTGACATCTCAGGCGTTAAGACAGCTAGCTTGTTTTTTTTGTCTTACTTTTAAAACAATTTGACCTTATTTTTCAATGCCAGGACCAAGGGCAATTCACATATAACTTCTTGTGCAAATAATAAAGGAATGGCACAACATACAGACATAAGAATAGATGTTCCAGAATTGTTGTTACATGGGGAATGCATGAAGCTATTAAAACAGTAATGTACAGGAACGGTGAAAGGTCCTCTTTAATACAGTCTCATACACTATTGCTTATATATATGAGCTAAGGCTTATGACTGCTCTCAGGAGAACCGGGCAGTGAGTGTTCCTGGAGTATGGGACGGATCTCTTTATAGCTTCCCATAGTAGCGTCATTATTGCTTTGACCTATACCGTTAGGTGTAACAATCCAATTTATCTTGCACCTTTTATGCTGCCTTTTTCCATTTGGTATCTCCATTCAGCTCCTTCTCTCATGAGTGACATACTCACCCACGTCACTCTTATATCGCCCCTCCATGTCTCCTAATGCGCTGATCTTCAGTCTTACACATGGCGCGTTCCTTCACCTCAACTGCGCATGTCATTGGACTTAGACATCGCTCGTATCTTTATCTCTATTTCGTCACAGGAGAAAACAGAACTGGATCGCACATCCCCATAATGTGCTTTTGATCTATAAGTGCTTCTCAGCAAAATTTAAACCGCTTCTCAGCGCAATTTTTAATACACTACCCTCTGCACTGCATGCCATACAAGAGGCATTGGTGTGCATTCTGATCAAAAGGCAATAAGCCCACTCACCGCGTCAAGGTTGCCTCCAGGAGTGGGACCTACTCTAAACTGTAGCGTGGCACTGCCCCAGCAAGCGGCGGGACCCAGGAGTCAAACAGCACCTTGCTATCTGACAAAGCCACCCATGACACTGGGTCCCGCCAACTCACTAGTTTAGAGCCACAAAAACAAATGCCACCACGCAGTACTGCACCATCTGAACAGTTGTCTAAAACAACATGGCGAGTTCTATCAGGAACTCCAACTGAAAGCTGGCAGGTCCATTAGCTCTTATATGCAGACTCCTATTCATTAATTAAAAACACCTGAACCGAATGGGAGGAGGGCTGATACCAGAAATGAAGAAGAAAGATTAATATGTAACTGCGTTCTGTCAGAAAACAGAACTGGATCGCACATCCCCATAATATGCTTTTGATCTATAAGTGCTTCTCAGCAAAATTTAAACAGCTTATCAGCGCAATTTTTAATGCACTACCCCCTGTACTGCATGCCCTCTATTGCGCATAACTTCAGACTTAGACAGCAGGGATTTCTCTTCTTCTACTACACCTGCTTGTATACAATGGCTGAATTGTTGTTACTCTTCATAACTGTTATTAATGTCAGGACTTGGTCTTCACATTCTTATGTTTAATACTTATTTCTATTAATTATTTATTTGTTATAAATTGATAGATTTCATTTTTAATACATATTTACTTATTATTATTATTATTCACCATTTTCATTCTCCATGATTTATCTATCCTTTTTATTATTGTAAAAAAAAACAACAGAAAAAAACTTTTTCTAAATAGGGTTTGCTATCATACGTGCAAAAATTATCTTTACTATTATATTACATTTTTCTCCATTTTTATATTCTTTATTTTATTTTTCATTTTTAATTATTTATATATATATATATATATATATATATATATATATATATATATATATATATATATATTTCATTCCTCAATCTAAAGATATATAAAAATAGAGTAAGGGCCAATTTTGTTCAGAGTGGAAATAACAAACTGAGACGGATACGAACCCCCATAAAGGTATACTGCCCAAAGAGAAGCCTAAATCCATTTATAAAATAGATTTTTATAGGGAAAATAGAGGAATGAAATTAAAATATATATAAATTGAAAAAGAATTAAAAATGAAAAATAAAATAAAGAATACAGAAATGGAGAAAAATGTAATATAATACTAAAGATAATTTTTGCACGTATGATAAACCCTATTTAGAAAAAGGTTGTTTTTTTTACAATAATAATAAAAAGAAGATAATTCAAGGAGAATGAAAATGGTGAATTTAACAGAGTAGTAATTACTAATAAAAATATTACACATGATTGAAGGGAGTTGCTTGCATCATGTAATAAGTAAATATTTATTAAAAATATAAAAAATGAAATGTATCAATTTATAACAAATAAATAATTAATTAAAATAAGTATTAAACATAAGAATGTCCTGACATATTAATAACAGTTATTAAGAGTAACAACAATTCAGCCATTGTATACAAGAAGATGTAGTAGAAGAAGAGAAATCCCTGCTGTCTAAGTCTGAAGTCATGCGCAATAGAGAGAAAGATACGAGCGATGTCTAAGTCCAATGACATGCGCAGTTGAGGTTACGGAACGCGCAATGTGTAAGACTGAAGACCGGCGCATTAGGAGACATGGAGGGGCGATATAAGAGTGACGTGGGTGAGTATGTCACTCATGAGAGAAGAAGCTGAATGGAGATACCAAATGGAAAAAGGCAGCATAAAAGGTGCAAGATAAATTGGATTGTTACACCTAACGGCATAGGTCAAAGCAATAATGACGCTACTATGGGAAGCTATAAAGAGATCCGTCCCATACTCCAGGAACACTCACTGCCCGGTTCTCCTGAAGACGACGGGGGGCAGTCATAAGCCTTAGCTCATATATATAAGCAATAGTGTATGAGACTGTATTAAGGGAAGCTGGAACCAGCGCGCGGTTACCAGACTCCATAGCAAGAGAGGCAAGTTGCAACAAAGTAACAACAATAGAGAAAAATAATAAAGAGCAATATTAGGAAGGCAACGCTGATATTCTTAACCCTTTCTACCCCGGAAGTTTTTTTTTCCGTTTTCGTTTTGCGCTCCCTGCCTTCATACAGCCATAACTTTTTTATTTTTCTGTTCACATAGCTGTATGAGGGCTTGTTTTTTGTGGGACAAGTTGTACTTTCCAACGCCACCATTTACTATTGCATATGATGTAGTGGCAAGCGTGGAAAAAATTCCAAATTGGGTGAAATTGCAAAAAAAAACGCAATTCCGTAAAACTGAGGAGGGTTTTTTATTTACGTCGTTCGATGTTCATTAAAACAGACCAGTTACTTTCATTCTACTGGTCAGTATGAATCTGGCAATACCTAATATGTATAGTTTTTCTTGCATTTTGATAGTGATAAAATAATTATAAAGTTGGATTTTTTTTTTTTCCATATCTTGACCCCTATAACTTTTTGGTATTTATGTGTATGGAGCTGTATGGGAGCTCTTTTTTTTGCAGGGCGATCTGAACTTTTTATTGATACCATTCTGGGTTTGTGTATGACTTTTTGATCGTTTTTTTTTTCTTTAAATTTTTTAGAAAAAACGCGACAAAAAATGGCGAATCAGCCATTTTTACGCTTTTTTCCGTTTTGCTGTTTTCTGTATGGGAAATAAATTTTTATATTCTTATAATATGGGCGTTTTCACATGCCATGATGCCATACATACATGCCATGATGTGTATTTTTTTATTTTTTTAATACTTTTATTTTTATTTTCGGGAAAGTGTTGTGATTTGAACTTTTACGTTTTTGAAATTTTTTTTTTTAAACTTTATTAATTACATTTTTTTTATACTTTTTTATAGTTCCCATAGGCCACAGCGAGACAAAAACCTTTTTATCAGATTCGGAGCACGAATGTTCTCCTCTGGTTCCCACAATCTTTATTCAGGACCAAAGCCCTTCCAGTCCACAAGAAAATAAGTCTTCTTGCCGCGCTTCTTGATGTCCAGGATGTCCTTGACCTCAAAGACCTCGTCAGAATCTCCAGACTCCGGAGTAAGAGTACAAGGAGCCGTCGAGAAGCGTTTAAGAACCACCGGCTTAAGTAGGGATACATGGAAGGCATTAGGAATGCGCAGAGAGGAGGGCAGACGTAACTTGTATGTCACTTCATTGATCCTCTTCAAAACTTCAAAGGGCCCAAGGAACCTAGGCGCAAACTTGAAACTGGGAACCTTTAGGCGAATGTTTTTTGAAGAGAGCCATACCTTATCTCCTGACGAGAAGTGAGGCGGTTTCCGTCTTCTTTTGTCTGCATTAATTTTCATGCGAGTCACCGCTTTATTGATGCAGACCTTGGTGTCACGCCAAATCTTCAAGAAGTCTCTAAATGAAGAATCCACAGCTGGTACCCTAGAAGATGATGGAACAGGGAGAGGAGTACAAGGGTGTTGTCCAAACACGACAAAGAATGGAGAGGATCCGGTAGATTCACTAGAGTGGTTGTTATAGGAGAATTCAGCCCATGGAAGCAATTGAACCCAGTTGTCGTGTTGACCTGAAACGAAATGCCGAAGATAGTTCTAATATTTGATTGACCTGCTCAACTTGTCCGTTGGTATGTGGGTGATAACCTGAAGAGAAGTCCAGCTCTATTTCGAGTAAATGGCACAGGGCTCTCCAGAGCTTAGAAGTGAACTGGACTCCACGATCGGAAACAATATGGCAAGGTAAACCATGCAAGCCGAATATGTGTTTAACGAACAATTTAGCAAGTTCAGCAGCTGAAGGCAGACCGGACAAAGGAATGAAGTGCGGGATGAACTGGCGATAGAAGTTCGCAAACCCAAGGAAGCGCTGAATAGAACGAAGACCCTGTGGGTGTGGCCAGTCTACTACCGCATTCAACTTTTCAGGATCCATCTGCAACCGGGTATCCGATATGATGTATCCAAGGAACGGTACAGAGGATTTTTCAAAGATGCATTTCTCAAGCTTGGCATAAAGTTGATTCTCTCTCAACCGCTGCAAAACTAAATGTACATGCTTCCGATGGGTGACCAGATTAGTATATCGTTCAGATACACTATCACACAAACATAAAGCAGGTCCCGGAAGACGTCGTTTACCAACTCTTGGAATACCGCGGGAGCATTGCATAGACCGAAGGGCATGACGAGGTACGAAACTGGATGGCATATTGTCCCACCGACAAGGAACCCTGTTTTAGACGCAGCAGAGCCGACACTGCGGAGGACGTGTGGCCAGGCTCCTCAAAGACCAGCCGGAAGGTAGCCAGGAAAGTCTGCAGATTAGTGGTCTCAGGACCTCCATGTTCCCAAATAGGATTTGCCCAGGCAAGGGCCTCATCCGACAGCAGGGACACAATGAAGGCAACCTTGAACCGCTTAGTGGGAAACCTCTGCCCATGCAACTCAAAGTGGATCAGGCACTGGTTCAGGAATCCACGACAGGTTTTGGGATCTCCACCGTAGCGTGATGGCAGAGGGAGTTGCACCCCAGCGGCACTCAAGTCCGGATTTGCCGATATGGGCATTGCAGGGGAAGCAGCGACAGGAAACCCTGCTGTAGCTGGAGAAGCGATGGCGTCCAGATGAGCAGTGACTGTTTGCATGAACTGAATCATGACGTCCTGGCATTCGCTCTGACGTCTGACTTCATGTAGCAGGTCCTGTACTAGAGGTTTGGGGTGACCAGCGGGATCCATGACCTCAGTGTACTGTCATGAACCAGCAGGTCCCACTATGCCTCGCGCCCTACCTCCTCTAAGGGGATTGTCTAAGTGAAACCCCTCGATCTTCACAAATACCCCTGATGGTGGGGATAGACTTTCTGAGGGGAACACCAGGTCGCTACCTCCTGAGGAGGGTCGGGACATGAGGCAGCTGGTCCAGGGGGACCAGGAGATACCGGCGAAGGTACCAGGGTACATCGGAGGTCAACAGGCCGGGTCATATCCAGGAGAGACAATACAGGACCGAGGGATGAGGCAGAAGCTGAATCAGACAGGAAAAGGGTCAGGGCAGACGGCATAGGTACGAAATCAGGCAATCCGGATCAGCAACGAGAAAGACGATATTGGCAGGCAGGGATCAGGCGAGTAGCGGAGTCTGGAATACTAGCAGAGGTCAGCACACAGGAACATAAGCAGGATAACGCAAAACCTAGAGCAAGAGTAGGACCTTTGTAAGTCGTGTACCAGGGTGGGCTCCCCAGGATACAGCGAAGTCACAGACAAGGAAGTAGACTCCAACTCAGATTGACAAAAACAAGATTTTACTTTTAAGTACTTAACATTTGTTGGAAGGAAATACCCCAAGGATATATACATACACTCAGCTGGAGGCTGAGGCACTTGTGTTACACAGCACGGTGCTCTATCAGTGTGCGCCCAGGCTTCATCCACAGTTTTGCCTATCTGCAGGTTATAGTAACCCAGCAGCTATACCTTTTAATACCCTAATCACCGCAAACAATTCTGTGAGTGTGGTACAGGAGCTCCGGCGGTATAACACAAATGCTTACAAACTTAATCAATAAACACTAAACCTCAGAAAGAGTATAACCAGTTGTTTGCCACAGTAAACCCCACTTCTGTAGCAAGGTAGCTTGTATGCTGCAAACCACCTGTCTAATCGTCAGGCTTTTACCCAGTAGCTACTGAATTGGCGCCAATAACATAATGCGGTGCGTGCACGGTTACCCACTGTGTCTGCACAGTGGCCCTCAGTTCTTTCACTAACCTGGGTCCGTTGGGTACCTTAACTTTCAGAACTGTCTGGTAGAGGATCTCATCCGGCAACCACGCAGTCTCACTGACTCTTCCACTTGTCCTCTCAGCAGGGCTCCTGATGGTAGGTCTCCCCTTCTGGTCTGTTACTCTACAACAGTCTCTGTTCCAGGTCTCCTTGCAGAGTCTTGCTCCCTTAGGGAATAGTCTCACTTGTAGATCACACTTGTAGATCACACTGGAAAGCACAATAAGTAGCTCCTTCTCCTCTGGCTCTCTGCAGCACACTCCCAAGATGGCTGCCACACACTTCTCCTGTCTGAAGCTCCACCTCTGCTGAACAGGGTCTCTTTGTCATTGCTCCAAGGAGCTATAATCTTTCCTGTGGTAAACAGTGACATCTTGTGGCCAAAAATAAAATGTCAGTTAAATAGAATTATAATTACAGGAACAGGTGCATTCACAGAATGGAGGCTGTTTCACCACCTTACACCTTGACACTGAGGCATCTTGGGAGAGGTCTGAGCAACTTAAATAGGTCCAGGGTTGGTCAATGAGGACACGTGACCAACCCACATGACCTAGCATGGTCACATGATCAAAGTAAAAGAAAGAAAAAAAAGAAAAAAACGGCGAGGGTTAATAGATCCTAACTTGAGGAAAACGTATCCTCTTTCGGATGTGTAACAGGAGGAGCGCTAGTGGGGATATGTAGATGATATAAAGGGAGTGAAAACCGTATATGTTTATAGAGATGATACAGGCAACCTCCCGGCAGCTTAAAGGGAACTCTTTGTGGACTCCACAAGAGAAATAGACAGAAAACCACACAAAAAGTAGTGTACAAAAGACCTCTACTTAAAATGCAAGAAAAAAAACCCTTTTTGGTAGCGCCAGGTCTATAAGGTTGCTATTAAACTATATTAAGTCAATGTAATCCACTATATTGCCACATTTAAAGCAATCATAAATCAATAGCCACTATTAGTAACTCACTTCACAGGGGGTGGAGATTTGGGAAAGAACGTGGTTCCCTATCTCCTTCCCCCTCGCCAGGTCAGCCAAATAGTATCAGAGTATCCAACAGCGCGCACTCCTCAATATCAGAGTACTTCACAACACAGCAACTTCAAAGGAGCAACTTGCAGAAGAGTAAACCGAGTTATACTCACTTCACAGGGGGGTAGGATTCAGGGTGGACCTGTTTCCCTATACCCCCCTAGCCAGGGTTGCCTGTCAGTGTATATAGAAATCGGCAGTACCAATCGGAATCTTCTTAATATTGGCTTTATTGTAGGTCCAAAAGGAAGGCTCAACGCGTTTCGGGGTATAAATAAAAGGTTCCCCTTCTTCAGGAGCAAGACATAATTTACATAAAAACAATTAGAAACAAACATGATGAATATAATAGCAGTACCTATTTATAGGTATGTCCTCCATGTAGTCTGATGCCGAGATGGTTCTCACAGCATCCACGCTTCTCACAGTTAACTTCCGGTCACATGTGCGCTCCAAACTGGAACGCACCTCCGGTTATGACGATCGTAAACCGGAAGATGCGTATCACAGTGGAACGCATCAGTGCCGGCCGAAGCGAGTATGGTAGAGCTTTGGATGGCAACGGAAAGGTTTATAAAAATGCTATTAGATATTAAAGTATAATTAAGACTATCATTTGTTCTTTTTTTACAGGTTTTATATAGTATTAGATGGTATCTATAAACATGCGTTCCACATCGGGACGCATCAGAATGAAAACTGGGTGACCCCATTCATTCATTTTGTATTCGTTTTTATATTCAGTGTAAAAGTATGTTGTACTCATATCTCTTTTATGGGATTAATGGAAGTAAGAGAGAGAATTGGGGCTGGAAACTTTAGCTAAAAACTATAATTCTAATACTCTAATAATTCATATGTAACAATAATATAAAACAAAATGTACAAAATGTACATCTATATAGATATACATCTATATAAAAATATATAAAATATGTTCTTCCTAAAAATAAAAATAAACATTCCCATATATAGCATAAATATAACACAAAATGTACGTCTATATGGATATACATCTATCAAAAATGTTTTTAAGGCAAGGAAAAAAGGGGGGGGGGGGGGGTTATTGAGCGAATATCAATAATTAACGTATTCCAGAGACTCGTTCAAACCGTATGGGGTAAGGGTATTAAGTTTATAGATCCAATACATCTCTTTCCTGCATAACTGCTGGAAAGAGAAAGATACTTGTTCTAGGGGAACCACTTTTAATTTAGAAGAGTCACCGTCATGTACTAATGAAAAGTGGCGGGATACACTGTGTGTAAGGACCTGTCTTTTGATATTGGATCTATGGTCACTCATGCGCTCTCTTAGCGCCTGTGTAGTGCGCCCTACATAAAGAAGATTGCAGGGACAAGAAAGTAAGTATATTATATTGGTGCTTTCACAAGTCATTTCGTGTTTTAATGTAATAGATTCTTTGAAAGATGGATGGTGTACTTCTGTAGTTTTATCTTGAATCATTATACAGCATTTACACCTTTTCTTTTTACATCTAAAGGCCCCCACTTTTTCTTTCTTTTTCACAGATGTAATCGTGATCTCATTTTTATTGAGTTGGGGAAAGGATGGGGCTAATAAGTTTTTAAGTGTTTTTGCTCTCCTAAATATCAGGTTTGGTTTTTTTGGGATCATTTTGCCTAAAATGGGGTCTTTTTGTAATACTGGCCAATGTTTGGTCAGTATCTGTCTGATAATATTATGCTTTGCATTATAGCGAGTAATAAGACTGGTAGGTGGCCTGCTTGTGTCCACATTTCTCTTTTGTTTCCCTATCAGGCATTCTTTCTGGTTTTCCTTCAGGATTCTCTTAGTGGATGCTTTAATCAGTTCTGGCGGATATCCTTTCTCTAGGAATCTGACACTAAGTTGTTTCAGTTGTTCCTTACAGACATCATTGTCACTACAGTTTCTCCGTACCCTTTTCATCTGGCTGAAGGGGATGTTGGTCTTCCACTTCTGGTGATGGCAACTCTTAAAATCCAAGTAGCTATTGGCGTCTACTGTTTTGAAGTGAGTTCTAGTCTGTATTTTCTTTTCTACACTACTCAGGTGTAGATCCAGGAACACTATATCTGTGGGATGGGTTTCTAGTGTGAACCTCAAGTTCCATTTATTATCGTTTATTGCGTTGATGAAGGTGATTAGTTCTGCTTTACTGCCCTGCCAAATAAGAATGATGTCGTCTATATATCGTTTATACAAGACTACATTATGATGTGTAAGAAAACCTGTTTCTTCTTCAAAGGCGCCCATTACTAAGTTGGCATATGACGGGGCGAACTTGGTGCCCATTGCTGTTCCTCTAGTTTGAATATAGATTTTATTGTTAAAGAGGAAAAAGTTGTGGCACAAAATAAATTCTATAGATTCTAGTACAAACTGTTTCTGTATATGTGGCATGGTGAGATCTTGGTCTAAAAATTTCTCAACAGCCGCTAAACCAATGGAATGAATGATGTTACTATACAATGATGTTACATCAAGTGTAACCCAGATGTAGTTTTCCTGCCAGACTACACCATCCAAGATACTGATAAGATGGGTAGAATCACGTAAGAATGAAGGTAACGTGGGTACGTATCTTTGCAGTAAGTTATCAATATATTCTGATAAATTGGTTGTAAGAGAGTTGATGCCCGAAATGATGGGTCTCCCAGGTGGATTGATAAGTGTCTTGTGTATTTTCGGGAGAAAATAGAAGCGGGCTGTAGTAGGATGAATGATTTTAAGGTATGTCTTCTCTTTTTTATCGAGAATACCAGATGTAAAACCCTGATCTATTAGTTTGTAGAGAGATTCTTTGAATTCTTTTGTGGGGTCTTGGGGTAATATCTTATAATAGTCAGTGTCGGACAGAATTCTGTGTGCTTCTGTAAGATAGAAGTCAGCGTCCATTATTACAATCCCTCCACCCTTATCTGCATTTTTAATAACTATGTCTTTATTCTTTTTGAGTTGTTTTAAAGCTGTAGAAAGTTCCCTATTGAGGTTATTTGTCATGGATTGATAAGGTTGAGTAGTAAGACTCTCTTCTAGGTCTCCCATTACCATATTATAGAAACTATCGATGTGGGGACCCTTACTCTCTAGGGGATAGAAAGTGGATCTGCTATTTAGAATAGGGTGAATGAAAGTAGGGGACATTGATGTTATATCACTCTTTACTAAAGAGATAATGGAATTTTTCTCGATGGACTGTTGTCTTGCTGTCCCATCTATTCCCTGATTCAGTTCTTTTAGTGTAAAATGGCGTTGTAATGTCAGTTTTCTGATGAACTGATTCATATCAATGAATAGTTCAAAAAGATCAGGTTGATTGGTAGGGCAGAAGGAAAGGCCTTTGCTAAGTAATTCAATCTCTTTTCTGTTTAGAATATATTTTGATAGATTGAATATCCCCTTTTCTTTTAGTGTTTCAAGATTATCGGTATCAGTTTCGGTTGTTTTATTTTGGATTTTTTGTGTACTGGTACGTTTGTTTCTGCCTCCTCTGCAACCTCTGTATCTGGGTCCCTTCTTTTTCTTCTCACACTTTGTATTGGTGTGAAGAATTGGGTGATTTTGGCTGGTTGTGTCTTCCTCACTGTTGTCTCTGGTGGTGATCTGCCCACTGTATATGTTTGTATTGATGTCGATGGCTGTCTGTTGTGATCTAAGGAGGGTAGAGGATTGTTTTTGGGTGACCCTATGGTGACAATTTCCTTCATACCCTTCATTAGTGGCAATCTGTTGTAATCTGATGTTGGAAGGATAACGCTGAGGTCTTGTAAACTCGATAGGGTTAATCTGGGTGGTGGAGGGGTGGGGTGTTGGCTTAGCGAGAAAGGCGATAGATGTTCTAAAAAAGGACTCTCTCTAAGATTAGATGGAAGAGCTAAAAAGTCATCCGACTCTAATGAGGAAACAGAATGAGTGGTAATGTTAAGTGATGATGGAATGTGTTCTGGAAGTGCTAGTTTTGTATTGAGTTGAACCTGTGGTTCAATAGGGAGGACAGGTAGTGGCTGTGCAGGACTATTACTATTTTCTGCACCATGGTTCGATATGGTGATAGTCTCAACCCTTTGGGCCTTTAGAGTAGTATGTATTGTTTTCTGGTGAGTTCCCTTTGGAGATATGAACTTCAAATGGCTATTGTAGAAAGTCCTATTCTTAGTGAATTTCCTAACTGCTGTAGCATAGGAATAAGGGAGAGATGATGTCGATGGTTTCTCACCGGGTTGGAACTTTATATTAGTCCTCACACTGACTTTTTGTCTATCCCAGTGTCTAATTTTATCACTTTGGTAATCGTAAATATCTCTATTTAATTTGCAACATTTCTTTATGACTTCTATATATTCAAATTTTCTCAGTATATCACACTTTTCTATAGGTTTAGGTTTCTGGGTTGTACAATTTATATTCATACGGTGTTGTATTTTTAATCCGTAATCTATTGCTAAATTTTTTCGTTTTTTAGCAAGTTCCTTCATCATTGCCAAAGAGCAATCATCACTACATTTCAACCATTCTTTCACGAATATGGTATCATTCATAAAGGCAGGTTTTAGGTTTAATCTAAGGCCTCTGGCTAGGGGGGTATAGGGAAACAGGTCCACCCTGAATCCTACCCCCCTGTGAAGTGAGTATAACTCGGTTTACTCTTCTGCAAGTTGCTCCTTTGAAGTTGCTGTGTTGTGAAGTACTCTGATATTGAGGAGTGCGCGCTGTTGGATACTCTGATACTATTTGGCTGACCTGGCGAGGGGGAAGGAGATAGGGAACCACGTTCTTTCCCAAATCTCCACCCCCTGTGAAGTGAGTTACTAATAGTGGCTATTGATTTATGATTGCTTTAAATGTGGCAATATAGTGGATTACATTGACTTAATATAGTTTAATAGCAACCTTATAGACCTGGCGCTACCAAAAAGGGTTTTTTTTCTTGCATTTTAAGTAGAGGTCTTTTGTACACTACTTTTTGTGTGGTTTTCTCACATGATGAAAGCACATGATCAAACAGCTCCAGCCCAGAGGGAGTGAAGTAATTCAGGGCTGGATGGAAACTCTGGAGCGGAAATGTTGAAGAGAAAACTTATTCTATCTTGCTGGCACAACTCCAAACTGGCTGGCCACCCAGGGATCCGCAAGAACTTTTTTCTTGCCACTATTGGTAGCCCACACTGTCCAAGGATGTGTGTGATTATGTGTCTGCTTGCACTGTCTGTGCTCAGAATAAAGTCTCTAGGACCAAACCTCCTGGGCTTTTGTTGCCTCTTCCAGTTCCTGATGTCCCATGGCAACACGTTGCCATGGACTTTGTTACAGATCTGCCCTCTTCTGCCGAATGTACAGTTATCTGGGTAGTCGTGGACCGGTTCTCCAAGATGGCGCACTTCATTCCTTTGGCTGGTTTTCCCTCGGCTGCTGAACTTGCTAAACTGTTTACCTTGCCATATTGTTTCCGATTGTGGAGTCCAGTTTACCTCTAAGCTCTGGAGAGCTCTGTGCCGGTTGCTAGAAATAGAGCTGGACTTCTCTTTCGGTTATCATCCCCAGACCAACGGACAATTATTATAATCAAATATTAGAGAACTATCTCCGGCATTTTGTTTTAGCCCAACACGACAACTGGGTACAATTGCTTCCTTGGGCTGAATTCTCCTATAACAACCACTCTAGTAAGTCTACCGTATCCTCTCCATTCTTTGTCAGTTCTGGACAACACCCTTGTACTCCTCTCCCTGTTCCTACATCTTCTGTGGTACCAGCTGCGGATTCCTCTTTTAGAGATTTTTAGAAGATTTGGCATGACACCAAGGTCTGCATCAACAAAGCGGTGACTCGTATGAAAACTAATGCAGACAAGAGAAGAAGGAGACCACCTTAGTTCTCGTCAAGGTATGTCTGTCTTCTAAAAATATCCACTTAAGGGTTCCCAGTTTCAAGTTTGCTCCTAGATTCCTTGGACCCAGGGGCGTTGCTAGGGTCTCAAAAGATCCGGGGCCCAAGCCCCAATGCATATGGCCCAATTCTTTAAGTCGACCAAACGCCCCCCACCCTCAACCCCCCTGCAAACACTAGCACTGAAGACATTTTGCTATACAGCTATACAGCAGCACATACCTCTCACATCCAGTGCCTCCAGGTGACGTCTCCTCTGATGTAGATCTTCTCTGTCATCATCTTCTCCATTCGGTCCGGACAACTTCTCTCAGCCAACTCGTCTCTGCAGAGTGTGACACACAGACATCTTAGCTTCCTCAATTTTCTATACCCCCAAATATTATCCTGTAGAAAATTGTGTGCCATACAAATAATCTTCCCCATAGTAACAGTGCTCCTCATAGTCCCACCAATAATAATTCCCTTCTAGAATGCCCTCATTAGTAATATTGCCCCCTACAGTGTCCCCAACAGTGATAATGCTCCCCAAGAATGCCTCCATTAGTAGAAGAGTCCTCCAGTATTAATAATGCCATTATAGAGCCCCCAGTAGAAATAAGGCCCTCTACTGTTCCCCCAGTGGTAATAAAGCTCCCTACAGACCTCTCAGTAGCAATAAGGCCCCCCATAGTACTCCTAGTAGAAATAAGGCAGATCTATAAGTCCCTCCTAAAGAGCCCCCAGTAGTAATAAGAACGTCTAATGCCCCCTGGATTTAAAATGCCCCCACAGTGCCACCAGTATTTATAATGCCCTCTACTGTTATAATGCTCGCCCTAAAGTGCCCCCAGTATTTATATTGCCCCTTACTGTTATAATGCTCGCCCTGAAGCGCCCCCAGTATTTATAATGCCCCCTGCAGTGCCCCCTATAGTTATATTCCTCCGTTTACTGTCCTCAGAGATTATAATTCCTCACTCCCTCGCCCAGACACCTTCAGCATACAGTCCCATGTAAATAAAATCACCCCCTCCCCAGCCTCCTCAACATACAGTCCCATGTAAATAACATTACCCCTCAACATTCAGTCCCATGTAAATAACTTCCCTCCCTTCAGCCCTAACATACAGTTCCAGTTAAATAACTACAACTCCCAGCATTGCTCTGCCTCTCCCTTCACTTACCTCTCCTCATGTAGCAGAGCTCACCACAGCTTCTTCCCAGGAATTCTCTTCTCTGCTGAGCCGTCCTTTCCTGCACTGGTCACATGATGGTGACATCATCCAAGGTCCTTTTCAGCTACTGCCTTCTGCACTTTTCACATGACCTGTGATGTCACCACAGGTCCTTCAGCTTTTCCACTGCATTAGATGCAATTGTATTGCCGTCCTGAGGATGGCAATACAGTTCTATCTGGATGGTAGGCAGGACATTTGGGGCCTGGGACAAAACATCAGGGGCACAGGCCCCGAATATTTTAACCTAGCAATGCCCATGCTTGGACCCATTGAAGTGTTGAGGAGGATCAACGAAGTGACATATAAGTTGCGTCTGCCCCCCTCTCTGTGTATTCCTTATGCCTTCCATGTGTCCTTACTAAAGCCAGTGGTTCTTAATCGGTTCTCGATGGCTCCTTCTCTATTCGTACTCTGGTATCTGGAGATTCTGACGAGGTATTTGAGGTCAAAGACATCCTGGACATCAAGAATGGCAAGAAGACCTACTTTCTTGTGGACTGGAAAGGCTTTGGTCCTGAAGAGAGGTCGTGGGAACCAGAGGAGAACATTCATGAGCCGAACCTGGTAAAAAGATTTCTGTCTCGCCGTAGACTCAAGAAGAAGGGGAGTAAGGGGTACTGTAACAGCGGCTGCTGTGCGCCACTGTTCCCCCTACCTACCGCCGCAGTCCTGGGCGCCGTGTTCAGCGGTGATCTGCTGCCTATGCTTCCCATTCACTGCTGCAGTCCTCGGCTCTGTCTGTGTAGTGCTGTTTCTGGATACGCTCCACAGTTTCCATTTAGCAGTGTCCCTGCCCAAACCCCTGAAGACGCCTGAGAACAGGCGAAACGTGTCGGGGGGCAGATGTGGGAATAGATTTTAAACAGTGATCGCCAATTCATCCATATCCCGGTTGAGCCTGGTCCAACAAGAGCTATAGTACTATTGGATCGATTCTGTCTGGGTACAAGCACGCAGTACCAACAGACACATGATCCTAACACACCAAGGACTAAAGATAGGGGCTCCTGGAGTGATAAAAGAAGCTATGCAAGCTATGTAATATAGGCAGTGACATATATGAGTTATTGGTGACACTGAGAGTTTTAAAATCACACTAGGGTTTTGTGTTACTAAATGTTAATAAATAGAAATAAAAGTTAAGTTTGATAAGGGTAATGCAGCACATGCCAAGTATGGGTATTAATTGCCTTAGGGCAAATTGATAATAGTGATGTTTGCAAGGCACATCTTACCCCAATGATGTCCTCAATGTAGCTAAGCTCTTAGTTATATAGCTAAATGTTTTCTAGCCTCCTGGCCACTCCTAAAGATCTTCAGTGTGCAGTACTTATGTACAGTTACTTCATACCTCAGGAACGCCAGGTATCACCATGTACCACTAACCAGCTACATTACAAGGAATTATAAGGGAAAGGACCACTAAAATACCTTGCTATACAGGGAGGAAAATGAGGCTGTATGGGAGAGAGATCTACCAATTGCCACTGTATTCCGTAGCAAATTATTCATCTTTAAGCGACAAAATTGGTACTTTCTTTAAAGGTGACTAAGATGAGTGATACCTTATCTGAAGTGTGTCTGTCCTTGGCCATTAGAGTCTCCACAGGCTCCAATAGGTCAACCTGTGAGATCCACTCCCTGATAGAAGGAGGAGTAGGTGATTTCCAATCCCTGGAAAGTACACTGCATGCTCCCGAGAGAAAATGGCCTAACAGGCCTTTTTGACCACTAAGATTGAACATGGAAGGAGTGAAAGAAAAGTCAACTGTGGAGAAGGACACATTTATTTCTTGGATACCTGATATTAAATGTCAAAGAGGTCCTGCCAGTAAGGTTGTATAGAGGTACAAGACCACCAAATGTGAAGCATACTACCGACCTCCTTGTGACAATGCCAAAATATGTGTGACACCTCTGGGTAAATTCTATGCAAAGTCTAAGTTTAAAGTTTTTCTCCTGGGTCATACATACTGTCAGCATCTTGAGCATCAACAAAAAGATATTTTCCCAGTCAGAGTTGGAAACAGATATACCCAACTTCATTTCCCAGGAACGTACAAAGGCTGGGACACACTCTAAGCCAACTGGCATCCTGTAAAGCAAAGAGATCACGTGTAAAGGAGGGACCTGTTGGGTCAAAAGTGATTCAAAGTTCAAAAGAGTTGATGGAGTAACACCCTGAGGAAATCAGGAACTAAGGAATCTGCACAACTGGGCATATTCCAGCCATGAAAGGTTCTTCCCTGGGCAGATCTCCTGAAGGGCAGGGAAGAAAGATGAAGTGCATTACTCATTACGTGGTATAAGCAGGGGTGTTTCAAAGCCTTCCAGACTAAGAATGAATCTCTCTTTGCAGCAGGAGGAATGCAAGTTTACTAAACAGTGGACTCATGGAACCAGGGCAATGAAAAAGCCCATACTTCACTATAGACCTATCCAAAAACAGAAGGAGATGATGAGTCAACATCAGCAGGTCCTTCAAGGGGGTTGGTTGTCAGGTAATATCCACTTTACAGGGCGGCAGCTAAAAAAGTAAAAATTACAAGTTTTACTAAATCTTTTCCAACAAAAATACATATCAATCTGCTCAGCTTCACCTGCTCTATAACATGCTGCTTTCAGATTGCATTGCATTTTTTGGTGACAGGTCCTCTTTAAAATTACTTAGTTGGCCAAACCTCTCAAACTCCTTAATTAGTATAGGTAGAGAAGTCTGGTGATTGGTTACGAACAGCAAAAGATTATCAGCGTAAAGTGCAAGTCTTTTTGAGAGCCAAGTTGGACCCTAGTTATGTCTGGTGATTTACAAACGGCAACTGCAAGATTCTCTATGGCTATGACATACAACAGGGGTGAAAGTGGGCACACCTGTTGGGTGTCATTCGCCACAGAGAAGGGGGGTTGAAAGAACACTGTTCACTTGTACACAGACCAAGGGATTTTGATATAGAGCAAAAATCTTCCCGATCAGTGCGGGGCCTATTCCCACCCCACCTGGGAGAGGGAAGATTGAAAAAAGGTCCAGTAGACCAGGCAAGCAGGGATATTATGCTTCTGAAGATAAGGAGAAGGGTCTTGGTGGTATTATCCCTAGCCTCCCTGTCTGAAACGAAGCCCACCTGATCTGTATATATAATCTGCAGGGGTAGAGGGGAAAGTCAAGAGGTGATTATTTTGGCAAACAATTTGATGTCTGACTTTATAAGGTATATGGGCCTATAATTACTTCATAGTGTGGTGTCTTTTCCTTGTTTGGGCAGCACCATAATAGTAGCAGACAGAGTTTGCAAGGTGAATGGAGAGGATGCAGAGGTAGGATTGAATACTGTAGTCAATAATGGTAAGAGTTGGTCTGAGAAGTTTTTATAGAATTGGTTCAGGAAACCATCATGATCTGTGATCTTCCCATGTGAGGCTTCTTTAATAGCAGCCAAAACCTCAGAGTCAGAGAAGGCCATATATCCAAGATTAACATCTCTATGGCTGTCAGAGCAGGGAGGAAAGTGTTGAGAATACAAGAATCTACTCTATGCTAGAACTCCTGAGGCATACGTGCCAAGGGGCCTTCTATGTTTTAAATGATCTTGTACTAGTCCCTGAAAGAGTCAACAATATCCGGTGGAGTGTGTTTTGCATCTCCTGTTGCAGTTTTAATCATGGGAACAAAAGTGTTGGCAGGGCAAAGTGGAGAAATCTAGCAAGTGCACTACCACATTTATTGGAAAACTCGTAAAAGAAGCATCTGGTATAGTCCTGATCAAGTTTTGCTAGAAGAGCGTTTCTGGTTTCCCAGAATCTTCTACAGGTAGCTCTTTAATCTAGTAACATAGTTTATAAGGCCGAAAAAAGACATTTGTCCATCTAGTTTGGCCTGTTATCCTGCAAGTTGATCCAGAGGAAGGCAAAAAAAAACCCTGTGAGGTAGAAGCCAATTTTCCCCACTTTAGGGAAAAAAATTCCTCCCTGACTCCAATCAGGTAATCAGAATTAGTCCCTGGATCAACGACCCATCTCTAGTAGCTATAACCTGTAATATGATTACACTGCAGAAATACATCCAGGCCTCTCTTGAACTCTTTTAGTGAACTAACCATCACCACCTCCTCAGGCAGAGAGTTCCATAGTGTCACTGCTCTTACCATAAAGAATCCTCTTCTATGTTTGAGTCCAAACCTTTTTTCCTCCAGACTCAGAGGATGTCCCCTCATCACAGTCACAGTCCTGGGAATAAATAGATGATGGGAGAGATCTCTGTGCTGACCCCTGATATATTAATACATAGTTATTAAATGTCCCCTCAGTCGTCTTTTTTCTAACGTGAATAACCCTAGTTTTGATAATCTTTCAGGGTACTGTAGACCACCCATTCCAGTTATTACTTTAGTTGCCCTCCTCTGAACCCTCTCTAGCTCTTCTATGTCTGCCTTGTTCACAGGAGCCCAGAACTGTACACAGTACTCCATGAGTGGCCTGACTAGTGATTTGTAAAGTGACAGGACTATGTTCCCATCATGAGCATCTATGCCCCTTTTGATGCAACCTATTATTGGCCTTGGCAGCAGCTGTCTGACACTGGTTTCTACAGCTTAGTTTACTGTTCACTAAAATTCCTAGGTCCTTTTCCATGTCAGCGTTACCCAGTGTTTTACCATTTAGTATGTACTGGTGACTTGCATTATTCCTTCCCATTTGCGAAACCTTACATTTGTCAGTGTTAAACCTCATCTGCCACTTCTCTGCCCAAGCTTCCAATCTATCCATATCCATCTAAAGCAGTATACTGTCCTCATCTGCAAAAATTGATATTTTACTGTGCAAGCCTTCTACAAAAACATGAATAAATATATTGAAGAGAATAGGGCCCAATATTGACCTCTGTGGTACCCCACTAGTGACTGTGACCCAGTCTGAGTGTGTACTGTTAATTACCACCCTCTGTTTTCTATTACTGAGCCAGTTACTTACCCACATACAGATGTTTTCTCCCAGTCCAAGCATTCTCATTTTATATACTAACCTTTTATGTGGTACAGTGTCAAATGCTTTGGAGAAGTCCAGATATACAACATCCATTGATTCGCCACGGTCAAGTCTAGAACTTACCTCCTTATAGAAACGGATTAAATTAGTTTGACATGACCGATCCCTCATGAAGCCATTCTAATATGGCGTTATTTGCTTATTTACATTGAGGCATTTCAAGATAGCATCTCTTAGAAAACCTTCAAACAGTTTACCCACGACAGATGTTAAACTTACCGGCCTATAGTTTCCGGGCTCTGTTTTTGGACCCCTTTTGAATATTGGACCACATTTGCTATGCTTAAATCCTGTGGAACACTCCCTGTCAGTATAGAGTCCTTAAATGTCAGAAATAAGGGTCTGGCTATGACAATTCTCTTAGGATGTGGGGGGTGTATGCCATCTGGTCCTGGCAATTTGTCTATTTTAATCTTTTTAAGACGCCGCTGTACTTCTTCCTGGGTCACACAGGGCGCTTTTAATGGGGAATTTACTTTTACATTCTGCATTTCATCTGACAGTTTATTTTCCTCATTGAATACAGTGAAGAAAAAAATATTTAATAGCTTTGCTTTCTCCTCATTCGCTCTCTGCAACTCCCCTCCCATTACTCTGTAAGGGGCCGACACCTTCAGATTTATACTTTTTACCATTTATATAATTGAAGAACATTTTAGGGTTGGTTTTACTCTCTTTGGCAATTAATCTCTTGGTATCTAGTTTGGCTGCTTTTATTTGTCTTTTACATATTCTATTTTTTTTATAGTTTTCCAATGTTTCCTTGTTACCCTCCTGTTTTAGTGACTTAAATGCTTCCTTTTTGTCATTTATAGCTTTCTTCACAGTTCTATTTATGCACATTAGTTTTTTTCTTTTTTCTTAACCTTTTATTCCCATAAGGTATGTACCTCTCACAATTAGATTTTAGGATGCTTTAAAAATATCCCATTTTGTGGCTGAATTTTTTATTTTTGAGGACTTTGTCCCAGTTATTTAGGCCTATGGCCTCTTTTAGTTGGCTAAATTTTCCTTTTTTGAAGTTTGGTATTTTTGTTCCTCCCGGAAGAAACACTCTTTTGAATGACAATTGGAAGGTTATTGCTTTATGGTCACTATTTCCCAGGTGTCCCTCTAGTCGGGTCCTGAACCAGTTGGGAAAGGTAATTTTCTTTGGTTATTGCCAAGAACCTGTTTTCTTTAGGAGATGTACAGGTTTCAGTTTCCCAGTCTATATTTGGGTAGTTGAAGTCCTTCATAATAACGACCTCATTATGATTTGGTGCCTCGTCTATTTAGTTTAGTAGTAGATTTTCTGTGGACTCTGGTATATTAAGTGGCTTATAATAAACTCCTATTAGTATTTTATTATTGTTTTTGCCTCCATGTATTTCTATCCACAGTGACTCCACGTGTTCATGTCCCTCACTTATATCTTTCCGGAGTGTGGGCTTTAGACAGGACTTTACATAACGGCAGACCCCTCCCCCTCTCCGGTTTTGACGATCCTTTTTAAACAGACTGTAATCCTGTACGTTAACCACCCAGTCATAGCTATCATCCAGCCATGTCTCAGTTGTTCCCATTATGTCATAGTCCTCCTCACACATCACTAATTCCAGTTCACCAGTTTTATTAGTTAGGCTTCTGGCATTAGTATACATACAATTAAGAGGTTTATGTATATTTTACCCTATACCTTTCCTTCTGAACTGTTCTAGTCCCTCCTTCCATTCCTCCCCCAGTTCTATTACCTCGTCCCATGTCTCTATCTGCACTATCTTCAATGATAGCAATCGTTCAATGGCAAAAGCTTGTTCTTGAAAATTTAAAGTTTATTCAAAAATGAAATTGAATAATAATATCCATTCAAAATAACAATTCTTGTTGTTATTGACATAATATGCAAACATATATATGTATTTATTATTTAACAGACCTATGCAATGCAATCGAAATAGTTAATTGGTTACTTTGTGCTATCAGTCATCATGAATGACAGAGAGCAATTCTGCTGCATAATCTAGCCATAGTACTTATTACTACGGATAAGCATGTATAGATCAATCATCTAGACCATTGGTTATTTATTACATACTTATGCTGAGCAAGAATTGAGAATAAATGAAAAAAAAAGAAAAAGGAGAACAAGAACAGAAAGAAAGAAAAAAAAAGAGAACAAGACATCGTCATGTTTGGAGCGTCATATCTTAGTTCTGAAAATGTAACGTAATTCATTCCAGAAATGTATTAATCCCATCTGACTCGGCAAAGACATTCCATTTATTCCAAATTTTGGAGTATTTGTTGTTTTCCCCTTGTATGGACCATTTTAATCTTTCAAATCTGTTGATTTGACACATGTCAGGAAACCATTCCTTTATTTTGGGGGGTTCTTTTTGTAACCAATACCTGGGTATAATCGCTTTCAAGGCACAAATAAGAAAAGGAAACAGCTTATCTTTTAGAATTATGTTGTCTTTTTTATGAAGACCAAAGATTATGAAATCTTTATCTATTTTCACTGTAGAGTGATATATGTTGCTAACTATTCGATTGAACTTATTCCATAGAGGGGTTAGAATAGTAGAATGGAATACACTGCCCAGGCATAAACACTGGGTAGATCTTGAAGAAGATTGTAATCCATTTCCATTAAGTTATGTAACCTGGAAAACTAGATTTAATCGTTATCTAGTCAAAGAAGTATCTAACCCTTATACGATATATACCATAAAAATTTGGCACACTTTAATAAAAAAAGGGAACCTATGCATACCAGATATCAGAAATTTATCCCTATATGCAATTCTCCCTAAAAGATACCAGATTATCAGGAGGAAAATATTATCTGATAAGATGCTAAATGAGATCAGGCTCAAGAATATAATCTTAGATGACACATTACCACCTTATGATTCCTTCAAGAACACCCATACAACTACTACACTTTCTAAAAAAGATTATGCTCAGCTTAAAACATACCTAGACACTTTAGAGATGCAAGCCATTTCTGAACCTGACACAAATACTCTCACTAAACTTGTCCTAGGCAGAAAGCCTTTAGACCATGGAATCTCCAGGGTTTATTCTGAACTAAATGAGACTTCTGCTTATTTATCCTACCTGGATAAATGGTCTATTGAACTTAACAAAACCTATAATGACAGAGAGCGACAGACTATTGCACTAAATTCTATACCTAAGGTTACAGCGACTAAACTGCAAGATGTCCACTTTAAATTACTAACTAGATGGTATAGAACTCCTGTCTTATTGAACAGGATAAACCCAGATATTCCAAGGACTTGTTGGAAGATGTGAATCGAATGAAGGTACCTTGTTACACATTTGGATAGAGTGTCCAAGTATAGCCCCTCTATGGAATAAGTTCAATCGAATAGTTAGCAACATATATCACTCTACAGTGAAAATAGATAAAGATTTGATAATCTTTGGCAAAAGCTTGTTCTTTTTTCAAACAGACGCCCAGTTGTATACTGTAAATATGCCTCTGAGGATGCTTTTAAACGCTTCCTAACAAATGGGTAATGGATTAGAGTCAGAAGCATGGTAAAGCCTCCCAGTTAAGCCCCATGCCCAAAATAGTAATATAGCCTAAGATAGGGTTACAGGTTAAGAAGAGAAAATTGCAGGAAATAAGTGGTAAGAGATGCAGAAAATCTGAAAGGCCTAATATAACAAGCCTCTTAGTTAACAAGAGGGGCACCCAACAGGCATTATATTATCTAGATATCTAGACCACAGTGTAGCTAAGATGAATAACAACTAATAAAACATTAGTGAACATTGGTGATGAAGGTCAGAGATCCAATTCAGAAAAGGATGAGGAGTAGGGGGGACAGGTGTACGTACAGCATTCAAACGAAGTTTTGAACAAAGCAACTTTTGAATCTATGATCCGAAGCAGACTTCACTCAACACTAGTCACAATGACAAAGTCCAGATTGGTATTCAAACTGGCTAAAGATAACCATAGGGAGCCCAAGATCAGGGACACCATTCACTGAGATAGCAGCATCTTGCGCTAGTTGGAGTCTTTGGTGGCTTTCTGAAGATCATTGTACTCGGCAGGCAACCCTCTGTGAAAGTGGTGGCAGGAAGAGCTGTTCATGAATGGTGACTGGCGGAAGCTCCAAGGACTGTAAGAGGCCTCGGAGGTCAGATGGAGATGTGCCAAAGATCCCTTGTGAACTTGCAGCTGAAGGGGGTAACCCCAGGAGTAAGAAAGATTACATTCTCTGAGAGACTCCAGCAACAGTTGGAGCAACTTCCTCTTAGCCATGGTCAGGGGCAGATTGGCCATAGACCTTTACAGGGAAATTTCCTGGTGGACCGATGCCCAGGGGGCCACCTGAGCCCTCCTCACAGCCTGCCAATTGAAGTTTTTGGGAATGTGTTTTGTTCTAGCAGCATTATTTTGTGATGGAATGTGGTATTTGGCTCTGTTGAGGTGGTATAATGTGCCACAATCTGGTATTGGTGGCCCTGCCTTCCATCAATTTGGACCCGACTACAAAACGGGGCCACTATTGATATTTTTTCCAGGGCCAGTTTAAGTTCCTAGTCCGCCCCTGGCCATGGTGGTTCTGTAGAGATCTATAAGCAACTGAATCCTAGCATCATCAAAATCGAAGGTACATTTGAGCCATGCATGACGCATAATTTCTTCCTTAATCTGGAAATGGTGAATACAGCAAACAATGTCATGAGGCCTAGCAAGATTGGTGCCAGAGAGGCCCAAGGAATGGTGAGCACAATTTATAGCCATCAGGGCATCAGGAGGTTTGTACAAGCTAGTGTTGAAGATAGTTTGTAATGTTAGGGTAAGATCTGAAATCCAGATAGCCACCAGGAGACCCCATACTGTGATATTATCGTGCTGATTCGTGTTGTTGCCATTGTCCACCATATCGAATAGTTGCTGGATCTGTTGGGTGTGGTGATCTAATAAGTGCTTGTGAGAATTTGGTGCTGAGCTAGGTCTGCAGATTTAGAATCCAGCACTTGGACCTTGGATGTCAAATGATTTTCCTTAAAGGGGTTGTCTCATCTTGACTATCGCTAGGATATGCCCCCATTGTCTTATAGTGCGGGTGTTGACCCGCACCGTCAAGCTGGCGGCGACATCCCAGCCGCGCCTCGGCTCCGCTATGGATGCGCATGCGCAGTCGGCTTATATAGCGGGTGCGTGAAGGTGCAATGGGGGCAGCGATTATCATTATTTTAGCAGGTCATTCAGGTCCTAAGAGTGACCATATCAGGGCACGGCAGGACGTGCATTGAAGAAGACACAGCCTGAAGATGGAGGGACGGCTGTTCAGCATGGAGCGAGGCAGTAAGCGAGGCTGACTCCAATGAATGTGTGCCAGTAGTAGACTGATTTGCCATGACAGATCTTGTGGTCAAAAGGCCAGAGGGTACTGTGTCGGCCAGAAATTGTAGAATATTGCCCTGGTGTGAGAAGTGGGCGTCTGTGGCTATTAGCGAATTTTCTTCAGCATGAAAGTAGGTAGATTGAGCTTTTACAAACCTGAGCTACCTGAGGAAGGTGGCAGCCCGCTGCCGAAATATGCTATGAACTGATCCACATTTCCCCCTTTTCTGTCGCTTAGTTTTTATGTCCAGTTTTTATTATTTTAAATGTCATTTTTAGCTTTAGTATTAAAAAAAAACAGACCCTTCTTCTACTGACATAAGCAGCATCTCTACCATTGTTCTATGGGCCTTCCGGTGGGTGTGAGCAGCAACCTGGACCCAAATTGATCCATTTGCAGTGTCACAGTGTTGTGCAAGTTCCTGCACAACCACCTACTGTTAGCCCCTTATGGGTCCTTTCTTACCATGGAGTTTATGCACTAAGTGAGAGCTCCCTCTTCTCTATTTCAGTCGTATTATTAAGTCATAATGATGTTTAATAATGTCACAATCAATGTATTATGATGTCATAATGATGTCTAACAGTGTCATAATAATATATCATATGGAGTGGCTGTGCTTCGTATTGCAGCTTAGCCACATTGATGGCACATTATATAACGCAACAGAGCCAAATACCACCGTCCATCACAAAATACTGCCGCCAGCAGCACAAAATACATCCCCAAAAACTTCCACAGGCCGGCCGTGAGGCGGGCTCAGGCGGCCCCCTGGGCATCGGCCCACCAGGAAATTTTCCTGTAAAGTCAATGGCAAATCCGTCCCTGGAAGATGTCCTATTCTTAGCAGCAAATTGCGGTCCATGGCCCAACTGAAGTCAATGGGTCCGCAAAAAAACGCAGATGTATCCATTATGATGTATGGCATTATTATTTTGCGGACTCCTGGGCTAAAAATGTCCAGGAAACCCCTTTCACTCACATGGTGCAGCTCCTCTCACCCAGGAAGAACGAAGAAGAATCCTGCTGTGAGAACCATGGCAATTATTAATGTAGAAAATCTATCATTTTGGTACAAGAGTGGCCCCAACTATGGGACACCCACTGTAAACTTTACCATGACCGCATCAAGAAAGATGCAGCATGGGAGGAAATTACCAGAGAGCTTCATCCTGAGGAGTGGGAGAAAGCCAGCAAGACCTTGCACCCCGGTGCACTCTAAAGTATGTGACCCCAAAAGATAGCACATGTGTAAACCATTTGCATCCTTAAAGAAGAACTCCCACAAAAAATGTTATTCCATGTCCTGCTAGAAATGTACATGATGTAATCTGTAGTGAATGTCATTTCTTACCAGTGTCTGTATTTTTGACTTATATAATCCTGAAGTTTCTTATCTGTGTCATGTGACTAGGAATTAGACCCACCAACTCACACAGAGACTTATGTGTGGACAGGAAGTTTAATTCTCTATGCATTCCTATGGGAGCCTCACTTTCAGTCTCATAGGAATGAATAGAGAAGTGACTGGCTTCCTGTCCTGGGTCAGTTGGAGGTCAGGGAGTTGATCACATGACCCAGCTACAATAAGAAGAGAGGTTATTACTCACAATTACATTCTCTGATAAGAAGATGACATTCACTATAGATTATATCATGCACCTTTCTAACAGGTCAAAGAATAAAATTTTTTGCGGGAGTTCTTCTTTAACCTTGTGTCACATTCCAGCGGGTGTGAACCCACTATGACACGTGTCCTACCTCTTCTAAGGGCATTGTCTAAGTGAACCCCTAGATCTTTACAGTACCCCTGATGGTGGGGATAGACTTTCCAAAGGGGAACACCAGGTCACTACCTCATGAGGAGGATTGGCACACAAGGCAGCTGGTCCAGGCAGACCAGGAGGTCCCTGAGCAAGGTATCAGAGGTACAGACATAGTCAGCAGGCCAAATCATAACCAGGAGCAACAGTGCAAGACCGAAGGATGAGGCAGAGGCGAAGTCAAACAAGCAATAAGTCAGGGCAGGTGGCACAGGTATGGGTCAGGCAATCCAGGTCAACAACAGGAGTGTTAAGGCAAGCAGGCATGTAGTGGAGTACAGATATGCCAATATGCCAAGGTAGACCATGCAAGTGGAATATGTGTTTCACGAACAGTTTAGCAAGTTTAGCAGCAGAGGGCAGTCCAGCCACAGGAAAGAAGTGTGCCATATTGGAGATCCAGTCCACGACCACCCAGATCGCTGTACATCCGGCAAAAGAGGGCAGATTGGTAACAAAATCCATGGCAATGTCTTTCCATGCAGCATCAGGAACTAGAAGAGGTAACAACAGCCCAGGTGGTTTGGTCCTGGAGACTTTATTCAGAGCACAGACGGTGTAGGCAAACACATAGTCACGCACATCCTTAAATAGTGAAGGCCACCAGTAGAGGCGAGACAAAAGTTCTAAGGTTTTGCAGATCCCTGGGTGACCAGCCAGTTTGGAGTTGTACCCCCAGCTAGAATACGTTTTCTCTTGGCAGATGGCACGAATGTCTTCCCAGGAGGGATGTCTTTTACCAGGACAGGAGCCAATGTGATCAAGCGAGCAGGATCTACAATGTACTGGGGCTTAACCTGCTGGTCGGAGAAGTCAAATGACATAGACAGAGCATCTGCCTTGGTGTTCTTCTCTGCTGAGCAAAAGTGAAGCTCTTTAGATGGGGTGAACACTAGAGGAGGAACTGACCTCTGGAAGGATGGAGCCAAACGAGGTGGTCTTCTGGTGACTGCGACCTTCTTAGAACGTTCCCTGAAACGCATATCTATCCTTGTGGCCAAGGTGATCAGGTCATTAAGAGTAGACGGATGGTTGCAATCAGCTAGTTCATCCTTAATCCAGTCAGAAAGGCCCTCCCAGAACACCACCAGTTGAGCCTCATTGTTCCATACAAGTTCGGCAGCCAGGGTACGAAAAGTGGATGGCGTACTGACCCACTGACAAGGAACCCTGTCGTAGACGCAGCAGAGCTGAAGCAGCGGAGGGCATGCGGCCAGGTTCTTCAAATATCAGCCGGAAGGTAGCCAGGAAATACTGCAGATTAGTGATCTCTGGACCTCCATGTTCCCAAATAGGATTTGCCCAAGCAAGGGTCTCATCAGACAGCAGGGACACAATGAAGGCAACCTTGGTCCGCTCAGTGGGAAACTTCTACCCATGCAACTCAAAGTGGATCAGGCACTGGTTCAGGAAGCCATGACAGGTTTTGGATCTCTACCATAGTGTGATGGCAGAGGGAGTTGCACACCAGCGGCACACAAATCCAGATTTACTGGTGTGGGTTTTGCAGGGGTGGCAGCGACTGGCAATCCTGTAGTAGCTGGAGAAGAGATGGCATCCAGACGAGCAGCAACATTTTGCATGAACTGCATCATGACATCCTGACGTTCGTTCTGACACTTCACTTCATGTAACAATTCCTGAACGACAGGCTTGGGGTGACCAGTGGGGTCCAGGGCCTCGGCGTACTGTCTTCCAGGGGTTTGAACCCACTGTGCCACGTATCCTACCTCCTCTAAGGGTGTTGCCTACGTGAACCCCTCAATCTTCAGAGTACCGCTGATGGTGGGGATAGACTTTCCGAGGGGAACACCAGGTTGCTACTGGAGGAGGTTTGGTACACGAGGCAGCTGGTCCATGCAGACCAGGAGGAACCTGAGCAAGGTACCAGAGGTACAGATGTAGTCAGCAGGCAGAGTCGTAACCAGGAGCAACAGTTCAGGACCGAAGGATGAGGCAGAGGTGTAGTCAAACAAACAATAGGTCAGGGCAGGTGGCACAAGTACGGGTCAGGCAATCTGGGTCAGCAACAGGAGAGTTAAGGCAAGCAGGCAGGGATCAAACAGGTAGCAGAGTCCAGAAACACAAGCACGAGTCAGGTACACAAGCAGAGATAACAGCAACCTAGCAGGACACAAGGACCTTAACGCTGAGGCATCTGGGAAGGGGGCTGAGCCACTTATATACATGCAGGAGGGCTAGGATTGGTCAGCAAGGTCACATGATTTAACCCATAAAGCACAGGAAGTGACAGCCAGCACTTTCTTAAAGCCAGCCTTTAAGGAAGTGCTGCAGGGAACAAGCAGTAAGCATGCTGTGGCCAGGGCTGAATGGAAACTATGGAGAGGATCCCAGAACAATACCTACATGGACAGAGCCAGGACTGCAGCGGTGAATGGGAAAGCACTGGTAGCTGAACACCGCTCCCAGGACTGCAGCGGTAAGCAGGGGAACAGCTGCTGTTACACCTTGTCAGCCACCAGCACCCTAAAGTATGTGACCCCCGTGCATCCTAAACTATGCGACCCTTGTGAACCCCTTGTACCCTAAAGTATGTGACCCCCGCACACCCTAAAGTATGTGACCCTCTTGTACCATAAAGTACAAGTGCATCTCAATAAATTAGAATATCATCAAAAAGTTGTTGTTTTTTCACTAATTCAGTTCAAAAAGTGAAACACATATATTATACAGAGTCATTACAAACAGAGTGAACTTTTTCAAGTGTTTATTTATGTTAATGTTGATGATTATGGCTTACAACCAAGGGAAACCCAAATTTATTATCTCAGAAAATTAGAATAATTAATCCAAAATACATGCAAAGGCTTCCTAAGCCTTTAAAAAGGTCCCTTACTCTGGTTCAGTAGGTGACACAATCATTGACACACTCCACAAGGAGGGTAAGCCATAAAATGTCATTGCTAAAGAAGCTGGGTGCTATATCAAAGCATATTAATGGAAAGTTGAGTGGAAGGAAAAAGGGTGGTAGAAAAAGGTGCACAAGCAACAGGGAGAATCGCAGCCTTTATAGGATTGTTAAGAAAAGGCCTTTCCTAAATTGGGTTGAGATTCACAAGGAGTGGACTGCTGCTGGAGTCAGTGCTTCAAGAGCCACCACACATAGACGTATCCAGGACATGGGTTACAAGTGTCAAATTCCATGTGTCAAGCCACTCATGACCAATAGACAATGCCAGAAGCATCTTACCTGGGCCAAGGAGAAAAAGAACTAGACTGTTGCTCAGTGGTCAAAAGGGTTGTTCTTAGATGAAAGTAAATTTAGCATTTCATTTAGAAATCAAGGTCCCAGAGTCTGGAGGAAGAGTGGAGAGGCACTCAATCCAAGCTGCTTGAGGTCTAGTGTGAAGTTTCCACAATCAGTGATGCTTTGGGGAGCCATGTCATCTGCTGGTGTAGGTCTACTGTGTTTTATCAAGACCAAAGTCAGTGCAGCCGTCTACCAGGAAATTTTAGAGCACTTCATGCTTCCCTCTGCTAAAAAGCTTGTTGGAGTTGGAATTTTATTTTTTCAGAAGGACT
>ONZH01028870.1:0-67744 GCA_900303285.1 Rhinella marina
TTTTTCTCTCAGTTATATATTATACAGTGCAGTGCAATATTCTGTCATGTGATGCACACTACCGGAGTGTAGAAATATAAACGTCTTTCTCTCAGTTATATATTATACACTGCAGTGCCAAATTAGTGGTTTGCGGTACAATAGCCGCCGTCTAAAGACTTGAGCGTTTTTCTCTCAGTTTATATATTTATACAGTGCAGTGCAAAATTCTGTCGTGGTGCTTGCACACTAGCCGGAGTGTAGAATATACGTCTTATCTCTCAGTTATATATCATACAAGTGCAGGTGGACAAAATTCAGTGGTTTGCGGTACAATAGCCGCCGTCCTAAAGACCTATGTTTTTTCTCTCAGTTAATATACTACAGTCGCAAGTGCAAAAATTCTGTCGTGTGGCTGCACAACTAGCCGCGAGTGTAGAAAAATATAAGTCTTTTCTTCTCAGTTATATATCATCACATTGCAGTGACAAATTCAGTGGTTTGCGTACAATAGCCGCCGTCTAAAAGACTACGTTTTTTCTCTCAGTATATATACTACAGTGCAGTGCAAAATTCTGTCGTGTGCTGCACACTAGCCGGAGTGTAGAAAATATACGTTTTTCTCTCAGTTATATATCCTATACATGTGTGCAATAGTGCGTCAAAGACTACGTTTTCTCTCAGCTATCATACATAGTAGTGTGTGCGTAGCAATAGCCCGTCTAAAAAATATACGTTTTTTTTCTCTCAGTTATATATCCTACGTGTGCAGTGAAAAATTCTGTCGTGTGCTGCACACTAGCCGGAGTGTAGAAAATATACGTTTTTTTCTCTCAGTTATATATCTACAGTGCAGTGAAAAATTGAGTGGTTTGCGGCACAATAGCCGCCGTCTAAAAGACATACCGTTTTTTCCTCTGCAGTTATGATCTTACTACAGTGCAGTGCAAAATTCTGTCGTGTGCTGCACACTAGCCGGCAGTGTAGAAAATATACGTTTTTTCTCTCAGTTATATATCCTACAGTTGCAGTGAAAAATTGAGTGGTTTGCGGTGCAATAGCCGCCGTCTAAAGACTACGTTTTTTCTCTCAGCTATATCTACTACAGTGCAGTGCAAAATTCTGTCGTGTGCTGCACACTAGCCGGAGTGTAGAAAATATACGTTATCGTTTTTTTCTCTCAGTTATATATCATACAGTGCAGTGAAAAATTGCAGTGTTGTGCGGTACCAATAGCCGGTCTGAAAACTACGTTTTCTACTCAGTATATATTCTACAGTTAGCCGAGTGTTTGAAAATAATCTAAAGTTTTGCTTAGTAATTCCTGTCTACTGAATACGGTTTTTCTCTCAGTTAGATATGAATAAGTTTAGTGGAACATACAAAATGTTGAACCCAAGGGCTAAGGGTCGAGGACGAGCGTGGGCGTTCAAGTAGTGTAGGGGGCAGAGGCCGTGGTCCTGGGCAGGGTGACACAGTACATGCTGATGAGGGAGCAGTGGAACGCCGCAGAGTTTCGCTCCCTAGCTTCATCTCGCAACTTACTGGGTCACGTGGTACACCACTATTGAAACCACAACAGTGCGAACAGGTGATGACGTGGATAGCGGACAATGCGTCCAGTAATTTATCCACCACCCAGTCTTCCACGCAGTCCACCCACGCTAGCCAAGGGAGTAGACCTCTGGCTCCTCCAGCTCAACCTCCTTCCCCCCAGCCTGCCCCCCCCATGGAAAATATGGATTCAGATCCGGCATACTCACAGGAACTCTTTTCAGGACCCTACCCAGAGACACAAACCACTGCTCAACAGCAACCTGAGCAGTTGCTCTGTCCCGATGCCCAAAATTTAGAACTTTCGCAGTCTGTGGGTGATGAGAGTGTGGACTTAGTGCAAGTAGTGCGTCAAGAGGTGTCGGATGATGATGATGATGATGAGACACGGTTGTCAGACAGTGACGTTGTTGTCAGGGCAGTAAGTCCGAGGGGGGAGCAGAGTGAGGAATCGGAGGAAGAGCTGGTGGATGATGAGGTGACTGACCCGAGCTGGGTTGGTAAGCCAACTCAAGACAGTGCTTCTGAGGGGGAGGCAAGTGCAGCACCAGAACAGGTTGGAAGAGGCAGTGGGGTGGCCAGAGGGAGAAGCAGGGCCAGAGCAGGTAGATCAGCAACTGTTTCACGGAGTCAAGCTCCCGTGCCGAGGCCTAGATGTTCGCAAGTCTGGAGGTTTTTTAAAGAAAGTGAGGATGACCGACGGACTGTGGTGTGCAACCTGTGCCACACCAGGATCAGCAGGGGAGCCACCACTACCAGCCTAACCACTACCAGCATGCGCAGGCATATGAGTGCTAAACACCCGACTCAGTGGAACCAAGGCCGTTCACCTCCTGCGGGTCACACCACTGCCCCTTCCCCTGTGTCACATGCTGGCTCGGCGAGTCAACCCCCCGCCCAGGACCCCGGCACGAGCGCCTCCCGCCCTACAACCACCCCTTCACCTCCACGATCCTCCACAACCTCCACCAATGTGTCCCAGCGCAGCGTTCAGCTGTCTTTGCAGCAGACATTTGAGCGCAAGCGCAAATACAATTCCAGCCACCCACATGCACAAGCCCTAAACGTCCACATCTCCAAATTGTTGAGCCTGGAGATGCTGCCCTATAGACTGGTAGAGACTGAGGCTTTCCGCAACCTGATGGCGGTGGCTGTCCCTCGGTACTTGGTCCCCAGCCGCCACTATTTTTCCCGATGTGCCGTCCCAGCCCTACACCAGCACGTGTCAGAGAACATCATCCGTGCCCTGACCAACGCGGTTACTGAGAAGGTCCACCTAACCACGGACACGTGGACAAGTGCTGGCGGGCAGGGACACTATATCTCACTGACGGCACATTGGGTTAACTTGGTGGAGGCTGGGACCGAGTCTGACCCTGGGGCCGCTCATGTGCTGCCCACACCGAGGATTGCGGGGCCTGCCTCGGTCACAGTTTCTCAGGCTTATTATGCCTCTTCCTCCAACCCCCTCCTCCTCCTCTCAATTACCATCCGTGAGCACGGCGCCTTCAGTCGGTAGCTCCAGGCGCAGCTGCACTGCCGTGGGTAAGCGCCAACAGGCGGTGCTGAAACTGCTGAGCTTAGGTGACAAGAGGCACACCGCCCAAGAGCTGTTACAGGGCATCACGGCGCAGACCGATCTTTGGCTGGCGCCGCTGAACCTCAAACCAGGCATGGTTGTGTGTGACAACGGGCGTAACCTGGTGGCGGCTCTGCAACTCGGCAGACTCACACATGTGCCATGCCTGGCCCACGTGTTCAATCTTGTGGTTCAGCGGTTCCTCAAGACCTACCCCAATTTGTCTGATTTGCTCACCAAGGTGCGACGCATCTGTGCGCATTTCCGTAAGTCAACCACAGATGCTGCCACCCTCAGGGCAGTGCAACGGCGCTTACAACTGCCAGCTCACCGACTGTTGTGCGACGTGCCCACGCGATGGAATTCCACATTACACATGTTAGCCAGGGTTTACCAGCACCGCAGAGCCATTGTAGACTGCCAGATGACAACTTCCACGAGAACTGGTAGTCAGGTTAGTCAGCTTCCTCAAGTCTACAATGAGGAGTGGACGTGGATGTCTGATATCTGTCAGGTGTTAAGCCACTTTGAGGAGTCAACACAGATGGTCAGCGGCGATGCCGCCATTATCAGCGTCACCATCCCGCTGCTTTGTCTGCTGAAAAAGTCACTGCTCAGCATGAAGTCAGAGGCTTTGCGCTTGTCACAGGAGATGGGGGAAGAAGATACGTTGCTTGATAGCCAGAGCACCCTCAGGTCTGTTTCTCAGCGCGTATTGGAGGAGGAGGAGGAGGAGGAAGAGGAGGAAGAGGAGGAGACTGTTGGCGAGACTGAAGAGGGTACCTATGCTCATTCCTTCTTATCTGTTGAGCGTGTATGGGCTGAAGAGGAGGAGTTGGAGGAGGAGGAAATGGAGAGTCAGCCTACTGAGGAAAGGGAATTCTTGCGTGTTGGGACTCTTGCGCACATGGCTGACTTCATGTTAGGCTGCCTTTCCCGTGACCCTCGCGTTAGAAGCATTTTTGACAACACCGATTACTGGGTGTTCACCCTCCTGGACCCCCGGTACAAGCAGAACTTTTCCACTCTCATTCCTGTAGAGGAAAGGAGTATGAGAGTGAATCAATATCAACAGGCCCTGGTGCACAAGCTGAAACTATCCTTCCCATCTGACACCGCTAGCGGCAGAGGACGTAGTTCTGTGGGCCAACTAGCGGGGGAGAGGAGGGGAGCAGGCAGCTTGTCAAGCACTGGCAGGGGAACACTCTCCAAGGCCTTTGCCAGTTTTATGTCACCCCAGCAAGACTATGTCACCCGTCCCCAGTCTAGGCAGAGTAGGGGGGAGCTGTTCAGAAAGATGGTGAGGGAGTACCTAGCTGACCATACCAACGTCCTGCGTGATCACTCTGCTCCATACAACTACTGGGTTGCAAAGCTGGACACGTGGCCCGAACTGGCGCTGTACGCCTTGGAGGTGCTGGCCTGCCCTGCCGCTAGCGTGTTGTCAGAGCGAGTCTTCAGTGCAGCTGGTGGCATCATCACTGATAAGCGTACACGCCTGTCAACAGACAGTGATGACAGGCTGACGATTATTAAAATGAATAAAGCCTGGATTTCACCGGAATTCAAATCTCCACCGGGGAAAAGCAGCTCAACATGAACATTGTTTATGTATCCGATTCCTCTCCTCCCTCCTCCTCCTCCTCCTTCTCTTCGTACACAAACGCTGAGCCAACAGGCAATTTTTCAGAGGGCCTACTGGCTCTGTTTTCAAACAATGTTTACAGAGGGCCACCTACAGGCCCTATCTCCAATCAATTTTTTTACGAGCGTCAACTACAGACACTCAAAAACAATTTTTTAGGAGAGTCAACTTCAAACACTTTAAAACAATTTTTTGGGAGGCTTACCTACAGCCATTTGACTGCAATCTCAGTCTGACCAAGGCATTGGTGGTGTCACCGCCATGCTGTGTCAGGGTTAATTTTTGGGTGGTTCACCTGCTACCTCAGTCTAACTTGGTCACTCTGGGTTCACCGCCATGCTGTGTCAGGGTAAAATTTTATGTGCTTCACCTGCTACCTCAGTCTCACTTGGTCACTCTGTTGTCACCGCCATGCTGTGTCAGGGTAAAATTTTATGTGCTTCACCTGCTACCATCAGTCTAACTTGGTCACTCTGTTGTCACCGCCATGCTGTGTCAGGGTAAAATTTTATGTGCTTCACCTGCTACATCAGTCTAACTTGGTCACTCTTGGTTCACCGCCATGCTGTGTCAGGGTAAAATTTTATGTGCTTCACCTGCTACCTCAGTCTAACTTGGTCACTCTGGTGTCACCGCCATGCTGTGTCAGGGTAAATTTTATGTGGTTCACCTGCTACATCAGTCTAACTTGGTCACTCTGGTTCACCGCCATGCTGTGTAAGGGTAAAATTTTATGTGCTTCACCTGCTACCTCAGTCTCACTTGGTCACTCTGTTGTCACCGCCATGCTGTGTCAGGGTAAAATTTTATGTGCTTCACCTGCTACCTCAGTCTCACTTGGTCACTCTTGGTTCACCGCCATGCTGTGTCAGGGTAACATTTTATGTGCTTCACCTGCTACATCAGTCTAACTTGGTCACTCTGTTGTCACCGCCATGCTGTGTCAGGGTAAAATTTTATGTGCTTCACCTGCTAACTCAGTCTAACTTGGTCACTCTGTTGTCACCGCCATGCTGTGTCAGGGTAAAATTTTATGTTCTTCACCTGCTACATCAGTCTCACTTGGTCACTCTGTTGTCACCGCCATGCTGTGTAAGGTAAAATTTTATGTGCTTTCACCTGCTACCTCAGTCTAACTTGGTCACTCTGTTGTCACCGCCATGCTGTGTCAGGGTAAAATTTTATGTGCTTCACCTGCTACATCAGTCTAACTTGGTCACTCTGGGTTCACCGCCATGCTGTGTCAGGGTAAAATTTTATGTGCTTCACCTGCTACCTCAGTCTCACTTGGTCACTCTGTTGTCACCGCCATGCTGTGTCAGGGTAAAATTTTATGTGCTTCACCTGCTACCTCAGTCTCACTTGGTCACTCTTGGTTCACCGCCATGCTGTGTCAGGGTAAAATTTTATGTGCTTCACCTGCTACTCAGTCTAACTTGGTCACTCTGTTGTCACCGCCATGCTGTGTCAGGGTAAAATTTTATGTGCTTCACCTGCTACCTCAGTCTCACTTGGTCACTCTGTTGTCACCGCCATGCTGTGTCAGGGTAAAATTTTATGTGCTTCACCTGCTACATCAGTCTAACTTGGTCACTCTTGGTTCACCGCCATGCTGTGTCAGGGTAAAATTTTATGTGCTTCACCTGCTACCTCAGTCTAACTTGGTCACTCTGTTGTCACCGCCATGCTGTGTCAGGGTAAAATTTTATGTGCTTCACCTGCTACCTCAGTCTCACTTGGTTACTCTGTTGTCGCCGCCATGCTGTGTCAGGGTAAAATTTTATGTGCTTCACCTGCTACATCAGTCTAACTTGGTCACTCTGTTGTCACCGCCATGCTGTGTCAGGGTAAAATTTTATGTGCTTCACCTGCTACCTCAGTCTCACTTGGTCACTCTGGGTTCACCGCCATGCTGTGTCAGGGTAAAATTTTATGTGCTTCACCTGCTACCTCAGTCTCACTTGGTCACTCTGTTGTCACCGCCATGCTGTGTCAGGGTAAAATTTTATGTGCTTCACCTGCTACCTCAGTCTAACTTGGTCACTCTGTTGTCACCGCCATGCTGTGTTAGGGTAAAATTTTATGTGCTTCACCTGCTACATCAGTCTAACTTGGTCACTCTGGGTTCACCGCCATGCTGTGTCAGGGTAAAATTGTATGTGCTTCACCTGCTACATCAGTCTAACTTGGTCACTCTGGGTTCACCGCCATGCTGTGTCAGGGTAAAATTTTATGTGCTTCACCTGCTACCTCAGTCTCACTTGTCTCTGTTGTCACCGCCATGCTGTGTCAGGGTAAAAATTTTTATGTCTTCACCTGCTGCCTCAGTTCTCACTGGCCATCCTCTTGGTTCCCGCCATGCTGTGTCCATGGGTAACATTTTATGTGCTTCACCTGCTACCTCAGTCTCACTTGGTAACTCTGTTGTCACCGCCATGCTGTGTCAGGGTAAAATTTTATGTGCTTCACCTGCTACATCAGTCTCACTTGTTAATTCTTGGTTCACCGCCATGCTGTGTCAGGGTAAACTTTTATGTGCCTCACCTGCTACATCAGTCTCACTTGGTCACTCTTGGTTCACCACGCCTGCTGTGTCAGGGTAAAATTTTATGTGCTTCACCTGCTAACCCTCAGTCTAACTTGGGTCACTCTGTAGTCACGCCATGCTGTGTCAGGGTAAAATTTTATGTGCTTCACCTGCTACATCAGTCTAACTTGGTCACTCTGGGTTCACCGCCATGCTGTGTCAGGGTAAAATTTTATGTGCTTCACCTGCTACCTCAGTCTAACTTGGTCACTCTGGGTTCACCGCCATGCTGTGTCAGGGTAAAATTTTATGTGCTTCACCTGCTACCTCAGTCTCACTTGGTCACTCTGTTGTCACCGCCATGCTGTGTCAGGGTAAAATTTTATGTGCTTCACCTGCTACCTCAGTCTAACTTGGTCACTCTTGTTCACCGCCATGCTGTGTCAGGGTAAAATTTTATGTGCTTCACCTGCTACCTCAGTCTCACTTGGTCACTCTGTTGTCACCGCCATGCTGTGTCAGGGTAAAATTTTATGTGCTTCACCTGCTACCTCAGTCTCACTTGGTCACTTCTGGTTCACCGCCATGCTGTGTCAGGGTAAAATTTTATGTGCTTCACCTGCTACCTCAGTCTAACTTGGTCACTCTGGGTTCACCGCCATGCTGATGTCAGGGTAAATTTTATGTGCTTCACCTGCTACCTCAGTCTAACTTGTCACTCTGGGTTCACCGCCATGCTGTGTCAGGGTAAAATTTTCATGTGCTTCACCTGCTACCTCAAGTCTTAACTTGGGTCACCTCTTGGTTCACCGCCATCCTGTGTCAGGGCTAAAAATTTATATGCTTCACCTGCTACCTCAGTCTGGCACTATGATCACTTCTGTTGTCACCGCCATGCGGTGTCAGCGGTGAAATTTTATGTGCTTCACCTGCTACCTCAGTCTAACTTGTCACTCTGGTTCACCGCCATGCTGTGTCAGGGTAAAATTTTATGTGCTTCACCTGCTACTCAGTCTCACTTGGTCACTCTTGTTCACCGCCATGCTGTGTCAGGGTAAATTTTATGTGCTTCACCTGCTACCGTCAGTCTAGGATTCTCACTTGTGTCAGGGTTTTTGTTTCACTGCTACTCAGTCTAATTGGTCACTCGTTACCGCCATGCTGTGTCAGGGTAAAATTTTATGTGCTTCACCTGCTACGTCAGTCTCACTTGGTCACTCTGTGTCACCGCCATGCTGTGTCAGGGTAAAATTTTATGTGCTTCACCTGTTCCCTTGTCGCTAACTGGTCACTCTGGGTCACCGCCATGCTGTGTTAGGGTTAATTTTTGGGTGTGTTCACCTGCTACTCAGTCTAACTTGGTCATCTGTTGTCACCGCCATCAGTGTCAGGGTAAAATTGTATGTGCTCACCTGCTACCTCACTACTTGATTCTGGGTTCACCGCCATGCAGTGTCAAGGGTAAATTTTATGTGCTTCACCTGCTACCTCAGTCTAAACTTGGTCACTTCTGTTGCACCGCCTGCTTTGTCAGGGTAAAATTATGTGCTTTCACCTGCTACCTCTGTCTACTTGGTCACTCTGTTTCACCAGCAAGCCTGTTGCCATGCTGTGTCAGGGTAAAATTTATTGCTTCACCTTTATCAGTCTCACTTGTCACTCTGGGTTCACCGCCATGCTGTGTCAGGGTTATTTTGGTGTATCCCTGCTCAGTCTCACTTGGTCACTCTTGTTTCACCGCCCTGCTGTGTCAGGGTAAAATTTTATGTGCTTCACCTGCTACATCAGTCTAACTTGGTCACTCTGGTTGTCACCGCCATGCTGTGTCAGGGTAAAATTTTATGTGCTTCACCTGCTACCTCAGTCTCACTTGGTCACTCTGGTTCACCGCCATGCTGTGTCAGGGTAAAATTTTATGTGCTTCACCTGCTACCTCAGTCTCACTTGGTAACTCTGTTGTCACCGCCATGCTGTGTCAGGGTAAAATTTTATGTGCTTCACCTGCTACCTTAGTCTCACTTGGTCACTCTGTTGTCACCGCCACGCTGTGTCAGGGTAAAATTTTATGTGCTTCACCTGCTACCTCAGTCTCACTTGGTCACTCTTGTTCACCGCCATGCTGTGTCAGGGTAAAATTTTATGTGCTTTACCTGTTACATCAGTCTAACTTGGTCACTCTGGGTTCACCGCCATGCTGTTTCAGTGTAAAATTTTATGTGCTTCACCTGCTACCTCAGTCTAACTTGGTCACTCTGTTGTCACCGCCATGCTTGTGTCAGGGTAAAATTTTGGTGGCTCACCTGCTACCTCGATCTAACTTGGTCACTGTGTTTCACCGCCATGCTTGTGTCAGGCTGCATTTTGGGTGTCTCACCTACTAACCTCATCTAACTTGGTCACTGGTGGTTTCACCGCCATGCTTCTGTCATGATAAATTTTTTGGTGGCTCATCTGCCACCCTCATGTAACTTGGTCACTTGGTGTGTCGACTGCCATGCTGTGTCAGCTACATGTTTAGGGTGGCTCACCTGCTACCTCAGTCTAACTGTTTCACTTGGTGTGTCACCGCCATGCTGTTGTTAGGAAATTTTTGGGTGGCTCACCTGCCTACCTCATGTAACTTTGTCACTGGTGGTGTCACCGCCATGGCTGTGTCGGCTACATTTTGGTGGCTCACCTTCCTCATCTAACTTGGTCAGCTTTGGGGTGTCACCCATCTGTGTCAGGCTAAAATTTTTGGGTGGCTCACCTGCTACCTCATCTAACTTGGTCACTTGGTGGTGTCACCACCATGCTGTGTCAGGCTACATGTTTGGGTGGCTCACCTGCTACCTCATCTAACTTGGTCACTTGGTGGTGTCACCGCCATGCTGTGTCAGGTAAATTTTTGGGTGGCTCACCTGCCACCTCATCTAACTTGGTCACTTGGTGGTGTCACCGCCATGCTGTGTCAGGACTAAATTTTTGGGTGGCTCACCTGCTACCTCATCTAACTTGGTCACTTGGTGGTGTCACCGCCATGCTGTGTCAGGCTAAATTTTTGGGTGGCTCACCTGCTACCTCATCTAACTTGGTTACTTGGTGGTGTCACCGCCATGCTGTGTCAGGCTTATGCCTGTGTCCTGGGGTGGGGGATAGGACAGCAGTGCCAGCATGGGCAGTGGTGTCACCTGCAGGCGGTGATGGACCTTTGTTGCACCTAGTTGAGTGCTTTACTAACATGTGATGGGCATGTGCCTTGCCCATCTTGGTCTGGGTCAGCACAATTGTCTTGAGGGTCACCACCAGGCTGTTGCCCAGAATTTGGCGTAATGGTACGATTAGGCAGCCTCAGAGGTATCCATGCATGCTGCCCCTGCTGTTTCCTATCCATTTCCGTGGTGTTTCCATCATTTTCTGAGGTTTCCAGGTTTCCACGCAACCTTCTCTATGCAGAGCTTTGGTCCCCTGCAAAAAATGCTCGAGTCTCCCATTGACTTTAATGGGGTTCGTTATTCGAAACGAGCACCCAAGCATCAGGAAAAATTCAACTCGAATAACGAGCACCCGAGCATTTTAGTGCTCGCTCATCTCTAATGATATCATGAAAGAAGGGCATTTAAGTAGAAGCATGTAATGGTGATTTCCTCATCTCAAACTATTTGTTGAAACAAAAGCCAACAACAATGGTGGGTATATACCCCCACAAAAAATGTTAATGTCTGAAAAACGTGTTATGTGGCCTTGAGCATCAATTACAGCTTGACAACGACGTCTCATGCTGTTCACAAGTTGACTTAGTGTCTGCTGAGGTATGTCATCCCACTCTTCTTGAAGGGCAACCCTCAGGTCATTGAGGTTCTGGGATACAGAGTTACGAGCCTCTACATGGCAACTCAGCTGATCCCATAAGTTTACAATGGGATTCAGGTCTGGAGAAAGTGCAGGCCACTCCATTTGAGGTACCCCAGTCTCCAGCAGCCATTCCGTAATGATGTGACCTCAACAAGCTGGCGTATTGTCATCCATGAATTAGGCCTGTATTGTTCATGCATAGGCACAATGACTGGATTAATGATGTTATTCAAGAGTATGGGATTGTCACTGTACCATTCACAAAGTGTAGGGCAGTTCTGTGTTGACTAGACACACCTGCCCACACTGTACCACCACCGCCAAAGGCTTGTCTGGTGACAACAGTGGTTGATTTATACACTCCCTTTGATGTCTCCAACATGGTAGGCCGCCATCATTTCTGCTCAGTGTGAATCGACTTTCATCAGTGTACAGCACTGAGGCCCACTGGTCTCTTGTCCAACTTAGATGCTCCCTCTCCCAAGATAATGACGCCTGTGTCTGGTGGTGTTGTCAGGTACACAACTGCATCGGTGATGTGCCATAACTCACCTGACTGCTCCCATGGTTTCAGTGGTATATGGCACATGACCACTGAAGCCAGTGATTGGCTTCAGTGGTCACATGAGTTATACAGCACATGACTGCTGCAGTCATGTAAACACATCCCAGTTGGGAGGATGAGAGTTGCTTTGATGGAAATAGCAGGGGAGTCATTGGGTAGATTAGCTTCAGAGTTTATTAAATTTTGTGACATTGAGGACATTTTTAAAGAACTTAGACAACTTGAACACATTTAAATTTTAAGGGAAAAAAACTGCAAACCCCTCAAAAGAAGGACACCCAGGCAATGAAATGTGAAAGGCTGCAAAGGGTGCTTCATAATACAGCGGATTTTCGAAACAATTTTAATAACAGGAATGCCACCCAGCTTTTGAATGAACACCATATTTATCAACATCCCAACACTACAATATTCACATCTGTCAGAAAAGGAATCGATGGAGATCATCTACTATGCCATTTATTCAGTAGTTGTTTGCTATCTTGTAGAATTCCGTGCAACCTACATTGTAACTTCATACTGGTGTACCCCCTGCCAGTTGTGTATGGAAGAAATTGAAGATCTAAGCTTAGGTAAGTATATGTAGACCAATGAATTTATGCTTTATTGTTTAAAGTGCAGGCAAACATTGTATGGTGAGACATAGCCATAGGAGGTGCAGAAGGAGCAGTCACATACAGCCCTGGTGACTGAGGACTCTCAAAGGCCCCTTTGCCACATGAGAAGGTACCAGTATTATAAATGACACATGGTAGGTGGGAGACTTTTGCTTTGGGGCCTAGGCGCTCCAAGTTATACTTAAATTTTAAGATTATGCTGGACTTATTATGTAGTCTACTTGATGGGCTCTTTAGTTGTAAAGTTGTATACCTGGCTATAGGGCAGTGATGGATAACCTTCAGGACTCCCAGCATGCTCCATTCATTTCTACGATGCTGTGAGAACAGCCAAACAAGTGTACATCTTGGGAGTCGTAGTTTTACCACAGCTGGAGTGTCGGAGGTTAGCCATCACAGCTATAGGGAACCTTTCACACAGTCTTAGTATTTGGTTAGTATTTTGCATCAGTATTTGTAAGCCAAAACCAAAAATGAATCCAAAACCTAGAATAGGTACATATTTACCTACGTATTTGTAAGTTCAGTTCCTGGTTTTGGTGTATGAATACTGACCAAATTCTGACTGTGTGAAAGTGACCAAATACACAGTTTAGCTAGTGAGATTATATGTTCCAGTTTAATTTGATTAGTAAAAATTTTTTCATTTGGATGTTTTCAGCAGAGACTGGTGGAGATTATTTGACAAAGGTTAAATTGAAACCAAATTTATTTCCAATAACAATTATCTAGGAGACTGACTGTTTTGTACCACCACACTTTTCAATAGTGGAAATTTGATGCGCTGTCGATATTAAGAACAGGATTGCATTGTTCTTCGTGGATTTAATTATATAGAAATGCTAAGTCAATTGGAAAGTAAAAGAATTTCAATCTTTGTAATTGAGTAAATAATTGTATTTAGTTAAACCATGTATAAGGCCCTCTTCACTTCATACAGTGCCTTGAAAAAAATATTCATACCCATTAAACTTTTCCACATTTTACACCCACAAACTTAAATGTATTTTAAAGGGATTTTATGTGATAAACCAACACAAAGTAGCAAGTGTGTGAAGTGAAAAGAAAATAATACACGGTTTTCAATTTTTTTAATAAATTAAAATCTGGAAAGTATGGTGTGCATTTGTGTTCAACCCCCTGAGTCTACACTTTGTAGGATTTTGCTTCAATTACAGCTGCAATTCTTTTGGGGTATGTCTGTACCAGAGGATCATTGCCTATGGAAATGTTAAAACATAAATCTTTATTAAGTCACAATTAAAACAGTGGGTGGAAAAAAAACCCAAAAATAATACAAAATTAGACAGTATACAGGGGAAATGAATGATGTCTTTATACCACAGCGCCAAAAAAAATTTCATTTGAGTTGTTGGTTGATATATACTGGCAATGTTACAGATTGTGGATGAACACAGACACTAATCCATTACATTCATCCTGCCTAAGTATAAAAGAATGACCGCAGCACAGGTGTATGAACCCTGTTCAACCACACATTATTTGATGGCTTTAGCTCATAGGTCATAAACACATGGTCAGTCACAATAGATGGCTGAGGCTACAATCAGCCCAACCTTGCAAAATGAGTCAGAGTGGGGCATAGTATGGGAAGTGTCTGAAATAAAACTATACTTCCCCTAAAACTCTCTGGGTCCTGTATATCAATGGTTTGTTAGTTCACCCTGAGGCAATACTACTAATCCTCAGTGCACCATGCATAATTTCATGCTCATGTGCACTGTCTGCACTATAGCATTCTGACTAGGGATGAGTGGACCTGTGGATGTTCGGGTTCAACGGGTTCCGACGAACTTTTGTTCAAAGTTCGATTCGGGTACCCGAACTTGACCCACAACCCGAACCCCATGGTCCCCATGGTGTTCTAAAATGGCTGTAAAATAGTCGTAGTAAGGAGGTCTAGAGGGCTACAAAAGGAAGCAAAATGGAGGTATGAGCAGGACAATTGCCCTGCAAACAAATGTGGATAGGTAAATGACTTAAAATAACATAGAATAGAAAAAAAAATAAAAATCATAATCTTGAACCAGGAGGCGAAGGTCCAAGTGGAGTAGGAGGTTGAGGAGGCGGTGGATGTGGCAGTGCAGGTGGAAGAGGCGGAGGAGGAGGTAACCAAAACTGTTTTTGTAGGGAAAAACACAGACACAATAGGACATCCCCTAGGTGCAACCAAAATATACAGTACAGTGTTGTTGATGCACTAAAATATGATTATTGTAATGCTCACAAAAATTCCCACTTAAACAAATAGTATAGTATTCATATGATAAAAAATCATCCATCATGATTATATTTGATGTACATAATTATTCAGTAATTGATAATTAAAAAACAATTAATAATGGTGTAGCACAAATAAAAAAAATCATATTTTCATTTTCATATTCAGATTTTTAATTTTTATTTATCATGTGTGCTACATTATTAATTGTTTTTTAATTAATTCTTTAATACATTTTTTTCACATATCCATATAAGGGCTTGTTTTTTGCAGGACAAGTTGTACTTTCTAATGCCACCATTTAATATGGCATACAATGTAGTGGGAAGTGGGAAAAAATTCCAAATGGGGTAAAATTGGGAAAAAAAATGCAATTCCTCCTCCGTTTTATAGGATTTGTCCCTACAGCGTCCCCTTTGTGGCAAAAATGACCTGTGCCCTTCATTCTCTGGATCAGTATGATTATAACGATATCACATATGTGTAGGTTTTTTTTATATCTTAATACTGAAAAAATAAATGAAAGCTTTGAAAAAAAAATTCTTTTTACATCACCATATTCCAACCTCATAACTTTTTTTAATAACATTAAAATGCTTCATACAAATACAAATTAAACAAATGGTATTTGAGGTGAATAATCTAGACACTAATGCCCCTTTCACACGAGCGGGAGACTCGCATGTCTCCCGCAACGCATCTACAGGGCTGGACTCGGCACTGACAGGGATCGCAGAGCATTATATGTGATCCCTGTCCGTGCCCAGTCCAGCCCTGTAGATGCGTTGCGGGAGACATGCGAGTCTCCCGCTCGTGTGAAAGGGGCATAATGCAGTAAGAGGGCTTTTTGTTGCCCCATTGGATCTCAATTGCTCTGTTTCTACAATGACACAAGAAGAGAAAAACATTAGGATCTTTAGTTTCGCACTAGTCCAGTAAAGACATGAACATGTTCTTGCTGTTTTATTGGAAATACTTTGTCATATACAGTAGTTATGTAATACTATCCTGGACTGTCGTGTGGTGCTATCAAATATTACCATCTCTTTAACATGTGGAATCTCTTTTAAGACCCATTTATTTACCTTTGACCTTTACCACTTTGTCATAAAAGCAAAACTGTAAACTCTCTTTACATCATGGCACTTGGCAGTCAATTATAGTTTTTTTTCCTGTTGTCTTCACGGGGGGAGCTTCATAAATCCTGAAGCGTCAGTCATTAGCAGTGATTTCCCACTTGCTCTGTAACTTCTGGTCAAGTGAATATGGCATACAACTACTGAAATAAATCACTGATTCTCTAAGGTCTGTACTGTAGTCTGACATTTAAAAGAAATCTTACCCTCAACGTTTGACTTATGTATCATTGTGAAGTAAAACACATTACCATCAAACATACTGTACAAACATATTCATTTTATGCAAACCTTACATATGTAACATATTTCCCAACATAAATAAAAATAATGGTATGATGTGAAGAGTCACCTTTGATTCACTATATATTTGCCATTTTGCTGCCTCTTATCGATCATGGTAGGTTGTACGTGAAAATACAAATGTCTACTGTTCTAAATGAGCTGACGTTATGTTCTGTGGCTTTGGGGTCTTAAAAGGGTTTGTTCACAATAACCCAGTCCATACTTTAATGCAGAGGCGTAACTACCATGGCAGCAGACCATGCGACGACTATGGGGCCCAGGGCAAGAGGGGGCCCAGTTGGGATCAAATCCTCTTCTACTGGGGGTGAAAACTTGGTCAGGACTCTACCCTCTATTCAGGATGATAATCCCTGACAAGTAGAGCAGAGAGGAGGATGAGGCAGTTCTTTAGCTCAGTGTTGTGAAGTAACTTGTCCTCCTGTTTGATTAGGACAAGTTTTGTATGAACTTATGGGACAGGAGCCATTTTGTTTCTCCTAATCATTGCTCCCCAGACAATACTAGCCATTATAACTAATGAAAGGTATTTAAGAATATATTTATTATAAAGTAATATTTAAGTATTTTCATTTTCTTAATTCCCAAGAACCCCTTTGAGTAAAAGCAATAGCTGAAATATATGTGCTATAGGTCTTAAAGGGGTTCTCCAGGAATTAAGAAAATGAAAATACTTAAATATTACTTCATTATAAATATATTCCCAAATGCCTTTCATTAGTTATAATGGCTTGTTTTATCTGGGGAGCAATCATTAGGAGAAACAAAATGGCCGCTGTCCTATTAGTACACACAAAACCTGTCCTAATCACACAGGAGGATGAGTTACTTCACAACACTGAGGTAAAGAGCTGCCTCATCCTCTTCTATGTTCTGCTTGTCAGGGATTATGATCCTGAATACAGCTGATAAGAATTTAGTGTAGCTGAATCTCTGTAGGAATGGAGATCTTGAGCAGATGTGGCTAATAAACAGCAACACTTGTGTGCAGTCTCCATTACCACAGCCTGTCCTTTCCATCCTCCCTGTACTTCATGTCTCCCCATGAACTCCATTCCCACAAAGATTCAGCTAAATATTAAACTGTATTCAGGATCATAATGCCTGAGAAGTAGGAGAGGAGGATGAGGCAGCTCTTTACCTAGTGTTGTGAAGTAACGTGTCTTCCTGTGTGATCAGGACAGGTTTTGTGTGTACTTATAGGACAGCGGCCATTTTGTTTCCCCTAATCATTGCTCCCTAGACAAAATGAGCCATTATAACTAATGAAAGGTATTTGGGAATATATTTATAATAAAGTAATATTTACATATTTTAATTTTCTTAATTCCCGGAGAACCCCTTTAAAGAGGTTTCCCACCCTTTAGATACTGATGACTTATCCTGACCTATTCTATATAGTGGACATAGTCAGTGGCATACCTCTAATAGAGGCAGACCACACAGCTGCTATGGGGCTTGTGGGGAAAGAGGCCCGGCCATGTATGGAAAGCTCCGCCCCATAATTATGCTAACTAAATATAGCAGGTTCGGGCCCTGCTTACTGGCTTTCTGCAGCCCCTGAGCTTGGCTCCAGAGGGGGGCTGGGCCCAGGTGGGCTCCCCTCCCCCTTACACAGTTCACGTCCCACCCACATTCACTGTCCTCACTCATAACAAGTGCTGGCTGATTTACCAATCAGCATTTAGCAATGCAGGTGCTCTGCTGAGTGGCTAGCCTCGCAGAGTGCCTAGCAAGGAAATGTGTGCTGGCACAAGACTGCCGGTGGCTAGCCCTGCTGTGAACTGACCTGACTGCTGTGATCAGCATCATCCTCCAGGCTCCAGAAAAAAGGTCAGTCATCTGCAGTGTGTGTGAAGATCGGCCCTGTCTGCCTCTCTGTGACCAGCAAGCCACAGTGCACACAGTAAGTCAGCAGCCCTGTGTACTGTCGTTTCTTTAAAAAAAAAAGTTCTTGAGTTGGGCCGAGGAGCACTGCATATCCACACTATAAGCAGCAGGCAGAAAGTGCAAGGTATAATTTATAAGGGGGCTATGGTGGCACTGGTACTCTTCTTAAGGAGGGCTATGGTGGCACTGGTATTGCTCATGAGGGGGGGCTATGATGGTACTGTTCTTAAGGGGGCTATGGTGCCACTGGTACTGTTCTTAAGGGGGGCTATGGTCTCACTGGCACAGTTTACAAAGGGGGGCTATGGTGGCATTGTTTCATAAGAGGTGCTATGGTGGCACTGGTACTGTTTATAAGTGGGGCTATGGTAGCACTGGTATGGTTCAGGCAATGGTGGCACTGGTATGGTTCATAAGGGGGTTTATGGTGGCAATGGTACGGTTCATAAGGGGGGCTATGGTGGCACTGGTACTATTCTTAGGGGGGCTATGCTGGTACACTGGTACAGTTTATAAGGGGGTTGAGTTATGGGGGCACACATAGCAGCAGAGCAAACAACAGGCATAGTTCATAAGGGTGACTGCCAGCGCTGTAAGTTTAAAGTGTACCTAACCTTTAAAATGTACCTATTGCTCTTTAGATTTCGTACTCCCATACAGCGCTGTGGACTGGAGTAAAGATTCCTCTACAGCCGTACTGAGCACTGTACAGAATGGAGCATTGCTCTCCTGCCTATACCAGAGCACCCTGCTAAAGCCTGGCATACATGGGCACAGGCAGGAGGGCAATGTCTTATGTGAGCTGCACTTGTTCTGCTAATAGCTGGCATTCTATGCTGCTACATGTATTTTCTTTTTTATCCCTGTTTGATTAGGTTATTAATGGTACATTTCATTTCTTTGTTTGTGGGTTAAAAGGGGTCGAGGCCAGGGAGCAGCTATTGTAGGTAGTGGGAGGAGCCATGTGTGGTAGTGGGAGGGGCCAGGTATTGGTAGTCGGAGGGGCTATGGACAGGGCATAGGGGCCCAATTCAGATTTTTGCTATGGGGCCCAATGATTTCTTTGTACGCCCCTGGACATAGTCCTCTTTTTTCAGCTGTAACAATCTCTGCTCCAGGAGACAGGCAAAGAGGTAGGAAACGGTGTAGCCTGAATAGCTCACCTTTTCTGAAACAGAGAAGCAGAAGGAGGCTTGGCTTGAGACCAAACCGGGATATCTGTACTTAATGCCAGTTATTGTATTTTCACCCCAGTTCCTGTGTGTGCTAGATTACTTTGTGCATATTATGAGCATTCTTGTGTTTTTCACCCAGCTTGTTTACATTATTGAGATTGCTTTTTCGCTGGCCCTCTGTAGTTTTAGGATTGTTGCAAGGCAAGTTCCCCCGCCCTTCCTGAATCGTGTAGCTAGCGCCAAGTCTGGCAGTGGTTACCTGTATCCCATTAGTTCCAGCATACAAGCTTAGGGGTGGGGTTAACATTTTTAACAATAGATTTCCTACAAAACGGGGAATGGCAGAGAGACGCCACACATAAATACACTTTCATCATATATATGCTATACAAATAAAAAAAAAAATAAGAACAGCAGAAATCCTTATTTTTAGTGATTCACTGCAGGTAATACAAGAGAGACAAACATATGAGATTGGCCAATACTTTTAATCCCACTATAGTGCCCCCAGTACTTCTAATGTCCCCTATAGTGGCCCAGTGCTTGTAATCCCCTCATAGTGCTCCTCATAGTTATTAATGTCCAATAGTGTCCCCAGTACTTATATAATGTCCTCTATAGTGGTCAAGTACCTATAATCCCCCCTCATAGCGCTCCTAATAGTTATAATGCCCCCACAGTGCCCCAGTACTATAATATGTCCTATAGTGGCCAAGTACCTATAACCCCCCATAATGCTCCTAATAGCTGTCATTGACCCCATAGCGCCCCCAGTACTTATAATGTCACCTACAGTTTTCCAGTACTTAGAATCCCCCCTCATAATGCCTCCTATAGCAACTAAGTATTTATATCCCTCCACACACTTTATAAAAGTTATAATTAGTGTTGAGTGAATCAAAGTGCACAAATTTCCTCTTGCTTCATGGTAACAAATCAATTTTCCCTGAAATAGGGTTTAAACTTTTCAAAATCATACTTACCTCATCCGCTTGAGCGCGAAGAGCTCGACACTGCCCTCTTGATTGTAGATCCCACAAAATCCCATTGACGTATGACATCACCACGCTGGCCGATGTGATGATGTCTATCATGGGCTGCATGAGATTTCACGCTGGATCTTCAATCAAGAAGTGACTGCTACAAAAAACTAGGTGTTGGACCTCACTAATCTGATATTGATCAATTATCCTGTGGATAGGTCATTAATCACATTTAACAGGTGGACAATAAACAAAATTGAAGGCAACCAGTTGTTTGTGCAACCGACTGAGCTTTAAGAGTGTAGCAGTAAGATATTGGTTTTTGATTTCTGGTAAATTTACTAATCACTGCTGCAGCTTTCAAAATGGCTGCAACCAAGCAAAAAGCCCTCCAAGTATAGACTTCTGCTTCCTTGGAGGCAGGAACAGTTGGGTGTTGAGTGTTGCATTGGACAATATTACTGCGGTGTCTGTGGTGCCTAATTAAAATGAGATATCATAATCTCAATAAATGATTGCTATTAAAGAGTTATTCCAGCCAAAACACTCATCATCATCATCATCAATATTTATTACCACTTGAGGGGATAATAGTTAGATCAGTGGTGGTCTCAAAAGGGGTTTCTATCCACATAGAGTTTGAATAGAGCACCACCGTGCAAGGAGTCTAGTGAATGATGGGGTCCTAGAGGGTGGAAACCTACAAACCTACATTTATCATCTATCTGTTGCTCTAGAAAGCCCCATTAAGCATCCAAATCAACACATAAACTATATTTTGCAATGCTTATTAAAATTTTTATTTATTTAGTTTATTTACAGACTGCTTTTTGTAAGGATTTTCTTGGAAGACCTTGAATCCCTGAAAATTCACAGAGTACAGATCAATATTTGAGCCTTCATTGTCTTATACCTAGAAAAAGTAGAGTCATTAAAATGCAAGTGACTTAAGTTTTCACATAGATCAATAGACCGGAATTGAATTCCAAAATGATATAGCGAGGTGCTACTGAAAGGGTTCTTCAACCACGTACAGCAATGTAGAGTATTCAAAGCACACTAAAATGCATTAAAGAGTTAAATGATAGATAGTCTTTATTTCAATTATTCAGTCTTATCGAATAAAGATACAAACATTATTCTCCTATTTTGCACTCCAGCTATTGTAGTATAAATCAATCCACATATAATGGGTGATAAGGTTTTGCTCAGAGTGACCTTCAAGTCCCATCTGTATGGAAATATAAGGTATAAATATAAATATACTACTAAAAAGGTACAATATCTACAGTCTAGTTATAAAAAAATCTGAACATTTCTAGAGAGTGGAAAAAAAAGAAATAAAAAGAGGGCAGGAGCAGATCGGAAAGAGGTGGGAAAAGAAGAGAGGAGATCACAGATAAAGGAAAAGGGAGGTAAGTATATGATGATGTAAAGTAGGCCAGGTATGATAGAATGCAGGGTATACTAATACCTAAGAGAAGAGAGAGAGTATAAGACATGATGTCTAGAAGAGTTCATACCTGGAGGGTGGGAGAGAGAGAGATGCGCTGCTGGAGTAGGAGGCAGAATGTAAGGGTTGCGCATATATAAATATTAAATACATGTTGACCGCCGCATTTCTCTATGTATAAACTATACACATTTCTGGTTCCTTTCGCAGAATATTTATTCCACCCCAACAAGAAAATGAGCAGGAAATGGATGGTAAAATGTCAGGGATATGATGCTGACAGGCAGCATAAACTAGGATTTACCAGTGTTCTGCAGTGTTTATGTCCGAGGGCAGCCGGTTGACAGATTTATATGCCCTCAATTCTCACATTGCACAACAAGAACTGATGTATTGTTTGACATTTTGTTAACCAAGAAAATATGTTACCAATGAATATGTTATATGCAAGTTGAATCATGCTTACATGTTTGCATTTGTGACATATTTGTATTATACTGCATCTTGAATTTTATTGAGAAGCTGAAATGGTAGAGCTGTCAATGATCAGCTGACTGTTACAGCTATGCTAACGGTAACATTACATCTAGTGACTGTGATTCAGCCAAAAAAATAAAAAAACTTCACCGCACAATGGCCCACCTTTAGGCTTAGTTCACACTTCAGTGTTTGGTCAGTGTTTTCCAGCACTGATTTTGAGTCAAAACCAGGTGCTGGTCAAAAACACAGAACAGATGCAGATCTTTTCATTTTTCCTTATCTATGGAGGCGCCGTTCCTGGTTTTGGTTTAAAAATCACTGATGTAAACCACTGAAAGGTGAACTAGGTCTTAAAATGCTGGTTTATGACATATGTGCATTTTTATGTTTCAATATTTTTTATTGAGTCTTTTTTTTTGAAAAACATAGCATACAGCATATCAGCTACAGATATGGTATTGTACACATAAAGTATACAAATCCAACGCTATTGCATACTATTACACACTAGTAATACATCCCATAAGAAATGAAAATTACGTTAGCAGGGAGCCAATAATGAAATAACAGCAGACTTAGTATGCATGTATACTGTTGAACAAAATAGGTCTCCTCACAGACCTTCAAAATAATAAAATAAATCAACAGAATCTAAATAAACAACACAGGCTAAATCCAAATATTCTCAGAAGGAATCTCTGGTAGTACTTAAATGGAAAGTTTCTGCAAAGCAAAGGTGGTCGGAGAGGTAAAATCAAGCCATGCCCCCCATTGGGAAATAAATTTATGTACAGTGTGCTTTTTGTAGGCCATAATTCTCTCAAATGAACAGGTTGTCTGTACCCTGGCTAAGATCTCATCTTTAGTTGGAATAGTACTGGATTTCCAGTATTTGGTCAGCACCAACTTTGTCGTGAGAAAGAGATAAGCCACTGGGATTCGGTAGCTAGCTGGGAGACATATGTGCATTTTTAATAGAGAGAAACAGCAGCTTTAAACATGGACTTGATAAAATATGCCTGAACAATCAGGGGTGGACTGGCCATAGACCCTACAGGGAAATTTTACCAGTGGGCCGATGCTCAGTATGCTGCCCAAGCTCTCCTTTTGGCTTCTGCCCAGGTATGTAAAGATCTGATGATCCTAGCATGAATTAATATAGTAGCATCAAGCACTTACCTGTATCTGGCCAGCGGTTGCAATATATTGTGCTGCACTGTGGTTTTAGGTTCTGCTGGGGCAGTATATTGTGCTGCACTGTGGTATTTGGTTTTGCAGAGACAGTATATTGTGCTGCCCTGTGGGATTTGGTTTTGCAGAGGCAGTATATTGTGCTGCACTGTTGTATTTGGTTCTGCTGGGGCAGTATATTGTGCTGCACTGTGGTATTAGGTTCTGCTGGGGCAGTATATTGTGCTGCACTGTGGTATTTGGTTTTGCAGAGGTAGTATATTGTGCTGCACTGTGGTATTTGGTTCTGCTGGGGCAGTATATTGTGCTGCACTGTGGTATTTGGTTTTGCAGAGGCAGTATATTGTGCTGCACTGTGGTATCTGGTTTTGCAGAGGCAGTATATTGTGCTGCACTGTGGTATTTGGTTCTGCTGGGGCAGTATATTGTACTTCCCTGTGGTATTTGGTTTTGCAGAGGCAGTATATTGTGCTGCACTGTGGTATTTGGTTCTGCTGGGGCAGTATATTGTACTTCCCTGTGGTATTTGGTTTTGCAGAGGCAGTATATTGTGCTGCACTGTGGTATTTGGTTCTGCTGGGGCAGTATATTGTACTTCCCTGTGGTATTTGGTTTTGCAGAGGCAGTATATTGTGCTGCACTGTGGTATTTGGTTCTGCTGGGGCAGTATATTGTACTTCCCTGTGGTATTTGGTTTTGCAGAGGCAGTATATTGTGCTGCACTGTGGTATTTGGTTCTGCTGGGGCAGTATATTGTACTTCCCTGTGGTATTTGGTTTTGCAGAGGCAGTATATTGTACTTCCCTGTGGTATTTGGTTCTGCTAGGACGGTATTTTGTGCTGCACTATGGTATTGCTGGCCCTGCCCACTTTTGTTGTCCCTCCCTACTTGTGTTGGCCCCATCTACTTGTGCTGCCCCATCTTCTGTGAATTTTGGTCCACTTACAACATGGGACCACTTTTAGGTTTTTTTCCAGGGCCACTTTAAGTTCCCAGTCCACCTCTGAGAACTAAGGAAAGCAATTAATAAGTAGACTATTAACAGATAAATATGACGTACATGGATAGCTACCTTACATATAGATTTAAATAGGTCTTGTCAGTGCTCTTGACATGTTTTAGCAAATAGTTGTATTAGATGTCTTTTTTTCAACCTTATAAACTATGTTTCTTTTCTTATAACTCTGCATTCTGCTGTTCTCCTGTTATTCTTTCAGGACTGATTGTTACCAGTTGATGGTGTGTTCCTACCCACAGACACTGGTCAAGTAGACTTTGTATGAACACATACCTGTGACAAGGGGAATGGTAACACCCAGATGTCAATTTATTCATACATTTCTATGTGGGAAAAAAATGAACAGTACAACTCAGTGTACTAAATTTATTAATGTATCCATGCCAAAAATCTGTCTAAAAAAATGGCACAAAATGGTGCAAGTTGATGCAATTTAGAACATCTAGGGTTCCTGCACTTCTTTCCCACACGCTCAAAAAGGGTCCGGAGCTTAGCAGAAAGTGGGTTGAGCATTGTGGGAAAGAGGTGGGCCCTAATATACGTCATTCTGTTCCAAAATTTTGGCCAAAAATCAGTCTAAGCCAACCAATAGTCAGTAAAAAGTGCATATCCCTGCACCACATTTATTATACAGCTTGAGCCCCTGTGATAAATCTGGTGCAGGTCTAGGCAACCTGTCTAAGCTTATGCCATCTATAAGATAAGTAAATATGGGCTTGTGTTCTAAGAAAAGTTGCTCCAGAATTATTTCATGGGGACTAAAAATATTTGTTAAAGCATACTTCTCAGGGGTTTGGGACAGGCCCTCTTTAACTGCAGATTTTATATGCTCTGGGTCTATGGACAGCCCCTACAGGGGCCATGAGTAGTACTCATCCAGCATCTACTTTCATGTAGATGACCCAGACAGAGAAAATCAAGGCTTAGGACAACTCATGGATTTATATTGTAAGTGGATTTGTATTGTAAGTCATTTTTCTGTTTTACAGAAGCATACTTAAAATTATCTAGATCATCAAAAATGAATAGACATGCTTTGAGAAGGTGGTCTGTTACACCTACCATGGTGATAGGAGTTAGGTTAGGAAGACTGGCTCCAGAAGACAGATGGTTGGGAATATGGTAGTGGACTTATGGCCTGTAGAGCCAGGAAGTACAGTATAAGGGGGAGGGAGGGAAAGTAGTGGTCTCATAAATGTAAACTAGGGTACTCGAGTCAGGAAAAAAAGGTCAGAGAGCAGTTGGGCGAATACAATAAAGGACGACTAACACGGCCCAATGGAGCAGGTGCGATCCCGTCCACTGTATGGGGACAAGCAATCACTCTTCCCCATACAGATTGATTGTTCCTGGGCATCAGAGCGCTGTTTAGACAGCACCATCTGCTGCCCACAAATGATGATTTTGGTACCCACGCAAACGATTGTCTCACCCAATAGGATGATCGGCGGCACATTTACCGGGAACGAGGCAGTGTACCTTAAAGGGAATTTGTCACTATTTTGTTTTAATTGCTGGTTAAAAGTATTTATTAAATGATATTTAATTTTTATTAACTTTTATTTTCTGATTGTATCTTTTTATTTTTTATTCATTTTATGGGGACATAAAATATAGAGCTGCTGTCTCAAGCTGGGAATGACAGCTCTGTAGATTGGCTTACAGCACAGGGACGGGAGTCAATCCTACAGTGTCCCTAATACAGCAGTTGCTAGTGCGCATGCTCCCCTGCCCCATCTGTACTGAGGGAGGAGATCACCTAGGTGAGGTCAGTTTAGGAGATATGAGGTATTACCTGTTGGAACTTAGAGCACTTTTGTTGACACTTTTTAAAAGTTGGCTAACCAGTTTTAGGACAGCAGTGTCCATGAAATATGGATGATTCATGGAAGGAAAGGGACATCTTCATGGAAGATTCACTGATCATCTTGTCACCGATGTCATCATGGACTCAGACGTGTGAAAGAGGCCTAATATCTTGTGTAAATGTAAGATCTAAAAAAAAGCCATCTAAAAACCATTTAAAATTTGCTTTATTTTTGTTGTTTTTTAGATTTGTGCTATGCAAGCTTTCGTGACAAGGTGAAACAATGTTACAAAACTGGAAAACAAAAACATTTTACAACTTGGTTGTATTTAATGCTCCATATATCATGACAGGCATGTTCCTAGTCTACATCCTGTGTTGTTTGAACTTTTTACAGGTGGTCTTACTTATTACGTGGAAATAATGCTTCTTTTCCCCTTTCCAAATTGTTCATGGTGTAAAAGGACCTCTCACATCTGGAATGCAACACAGTTCAGGCCTCCTCCCACCTGGGTAGTCTCAGGTAGTTTACATCTCAATGACCTCTTTTTTCACACATTACATTAGAAGGAACATTAGAGCGCTGTTTTACTTCTTGTACAGCTTGATAGAGAGAAGGGAAGACTAACAATATGTGAATGCAAAGAGCAATATATATTTTGTAGGAAATTAACAGGATCCTTTTGATTTGAAAGTGAACAAAATATTAACAGCTGTAAAAACATAACTTCTGTGCAGCGCTGAATGGAGTCCTTTCAAATGGCTCATTCCGTGGAGTGCCGCTGAGGTAGTAATGGTTTCATGCTGTTGAAATGTTTCAAACGAGAATACTAGGACATTTCTATGTGAACCTAAGGATGGAAACATCCATGATTACCCAGGTCAAATTTTAGTGGCACTTGGTAACAGAAATCATTATAAGTAGGTTTCCTAATTCCTGCATTTTAAAATGTAAGCTTTTTCCCCTCATATGATACCATATATTGTACATTACGCTGGTCAACTACATGTTAATAAATGATAATAGTGAACTGACATTGTTTGCATGAGTAAACCCATTATGCAAACTGTGCACATGTAAAGGAAAAAAAACTAGAAAAAAAATAACTACCACAACCCTTGATCTACAATATGTCTGATAGTAACTAAATATAATACAAAGATCATCTTTCCCATTCCATTGGAAAATATCACAAAAATGCAAGGAAAGGGTGTATTTGTACGTGTATGTGTAATGTGGCGCCATGTGGTGGTGCCAACCAGGGGCGATGAAGAATGAAGGCAGAGACACAAGTCAATAGAACCACGATCAACTTTACTGCTAAAACTTGGAGACTTTAAGGAGCAACTGTTTGGCCAAAGTAGAGGTACAAACAAATCTTCTGCGGCAGAGAAGCATAATTAGGCTACATTCAACGTATTTTTTCTGTGTCCGTTCCATTTTTTTTTGCGGATTGGATGAGGACCCATTCATTTCACAAACCTTGTGCTATCCGCATCCTTATGTCCATTCCGTAGCCCTGCCGAAAAAACAGAACATGTCCTATTCTTGTCCATTTTGCAGACAAGGATAAGCATTGTTACAATGGATCCGCAAAAAAACGGATGCCATACGGACGTCATCCGTTTTTTTGCTGCAGATCTTCAATTTGCTGATTGCAAAACACATACGGTTGTGTGAATCTAGCCTTATTATAGCGCTACTTTCATACGACTGTATGTGTTTTGTGGTCTGCAAAACACTGAGCCACAGAGCATATGGTTGACTTCTTTTTGCCATACGTATTGCATCCTTTTTTTTGTGGATCCGTTGTAACAATGCCTATCCTTGTCTGCAAAATGGAAAAGAATAGGACATGTTCTATTTTTTTTTGCGAGGGTACGGAACGGATATATGGATGTGGAAAGCACACAGGACAATAATAGGACATGTTCTATTTTTTTGGCGGAACGGAAATACGGAAACGGAATGCACGCGGAGTGGACAGAATGGACACGGAAAGAAAATACGTTCGTGTGCATGAGCCCTAACACTGCAATGACAGTTCAACTTAGGAATGTCAGTGGGCAAACACAGCATTGTGATTCTCTCTTGAAGTACTATAGTACAATACATTTTGTAATCCTTCTTATGCAATTGTGTTAGTGGCTGTGGTTGCAGAGCCGCCAAAAGATCTGCTTTTAGTCTGTGTTCACACCACCACCTACCACAGGAACAGAGCATTTTAGAAGGTTGTTGAGGAATCAGCTTACCTTCCTCTGCTGTGGTCTTTACCAAACAGCCTAGCATGTCACACTGAAGGGTAGAATTACTACTAGGGGATCCCCTCTCTAGCCTTTGGTAGACATCTCCTTTATAGAGTTTGCCAGACATGGTCCACATAAGTAATGAAGCACACTTGTGCTCATGTGTTCTTGTGCTGTTGTGGACCATTCATCAGCATGGTGTCTGGGGCTTGGCTTCTCTAGCTTCATATTAGCTGTACATGGCTAACTATAATGCACTGTAGAACCAATACAGCCCCACTACAAATGATCTGATCAGCAAAGAGTCTATTGGAGCATAATAACATCTTATACTACCAAAATGGTATCAGCCTATCAGTAATATACATAACTATGAAATAATAGCTTATTCAACAAAAGAAAAACACATTAAAACAGTTTGGACTAGAGCAAGGCACTAGAACAAGGGTGTTTTACTGAGTTAAAAGTGTCAACTCTATGTTAATTTTCACCAAAGAAACTGGTGTACATGCTTTGCACCACATTTATTATGTATTTTGGACACTTTTTGCACTTTGCTTGTCAAGGAGTATGGCTTATTGGGAAGGGGGCATCTTGAGACACTTTTATCTATCTTTGCACTGTCTATGGGTTGGCTTACCTTGCTCCAAAATATTGCAGCAAAATGTTGGTGCACATTGGCATATCTTTAACCCATTCTTTCCCACTAAGCAACACCCCTTTTCAACTAAGTCACACCCCTTGTCAACTGAGGAACACCAATTGTCTAAAATATATAACAGATGTGGTCTAAAACATGTACCGTACATCAGATTTTTTGCTGCAAATCAAGTCACAATTCTAAGACATTTACATTTCTATGAAACAGTATCTGCTCCTCACCTAATTGCATCCATTTTTCTTATACATTTAAATATTTTAGATCATCTAGGTAATTTTAATATACTGTAAGATAATGACAACATGAATAAGAGCAAATTACAACTTTTAAATAATTATTACATTTATTAAAGATAAAGATTTATTCAAAAGCTATATCCAATGAGAAAAAGTAATTGCCCTCAAACCTAATAACTGGTTCCTCCACCCTTGGCATTAACATCTGTAAATCAAATATTTGTGATAACTTTGATTTTGGCCCACTGTTTGCAGAATTGTTTAATTCAACTGTATTGGAAGGTTTCGAGCTTGAACTGCCCACCTAAGGTCTTGCCACAGCATCTCAATGAGATTGAAGTCGGGGCTTTGACTTGACCACTCCACAACCTTCTTTTTTTTTCTTTTGAGCCATTCGGTGGTAAACTTGGTTGTGTGTTTTGAATCATTGTCCTACTGTATAACCCAACTGCACTTGAGCTTTAGGTATCAAATTGAGGGGTGGACATTCTCCTTTTGGATTTCCTGATAAATTCATGGTTTCATCAATTATGACAAGTCATCCAGGTCCTGCAGAAGCAAAGCAGTCCCAGATATCACATTTTCACCTTTTTTGACTGTTGGTATGGCTATTTGGTGGAATGCGGTGTTAGCTTTACACCAGACACAAGGGGTCCCATGTGTTCCAAATTATTCCATCTAGAGATGTACAGCAGCCAGCTGTAGAGAAAAGGACCGCTATGTTCCGGCGCTGCTTGGTGAAGAATGAAACTACTGTAGGCAATGAAGTAGTTATTGATCTTTATTCACAGGATGTCAACGCGTTTCGAGGGTAAGAGTTCCCTCTTCGTCAGGACAATACAAGTGCATCAGTGAAAACATCTCATTTTAAAAGTCTGTTTTGGCGCGCAGGCCACAAGGGGTGTGGGTTGGGGGCGTTCTTGAAGTGAGTGACATGTGAGGTAAAAACACTATCCGATAATATTTGGAAACGTAACTAGCGAGAATTTGATGCGTTTATACAATGTTATTAGCGCTGTGTTAGAAGCGCTGGATATGCTATGTAAGGAATTGCTATATTTGTACAATGTTGTCAGCGCTATGTTTGAAAGCGCTGGATGCCATATCTTCATAAGATATATTGCGGCTCTTAGAAGGGAGTGTGACAGCGCTGAATGACGCATCTTCATAAGATATGTTGCGGCTGTTAGAAGGGAATGTGACAGATACATGTGGATTGCCATAATGTTGCGAATATCATATCAGAAGCGCTGAGAAGCCGGGTCTTTGTAAGGTATGATGTGGCTGCTGGATGTTCACGCTACGCTTAATTCTTCTTTCTCCCCTTGTTACGAGTAATATTTACTTTGTAGTTTCGTGGTGAGGTTGGTGATGTAGTATGGAGATACTGATTTTTGCTGTCAGTATATCTCGAGTAGGGGGGGGTTCTGTATGAGTGCGCACGTCACATCTGGGAGCCTTTGAAGTGGAGACATGAGTGAGGAAGGATTTGGTTGGGGATGGGCTGTGAAGACTCACTACGGGTAAGGAGCCTCCTGGAGTCAATATTTTTAATGTTTTTATACAAAATATTATTGGAAGTGTCTTGGTTTGGTGTCACAGGATATACAGGGTGTATAGGCATCAGTCATGTTGGAATAGCATTATTGCGTGTGGAATAGCGCTATTATGCCATGGTTGCCTGGATACTCTTTTAGGTGGGGAGCTTGAAGGACCGGTAGTTCTATATCTAATGGCTCTAGTTTCCTATTTTTACTATATTAGTATGTTTTTCAGTATTTTGGGGGGTTGTATTATAGGTATTATAGGTTCCTGCTATGGTGCGTGGCATATATATGGATCAATGCAGGAATGGATGGATGGGTGGATAGGTGTGGGGGAGATCCATAGATTGATAGAGGCAGGTGGGGAGATGGGAGAAAAGGTGGATGCAGGTGCTGTGTCGGATAAATAAATGAATAAATATATAAGTATAAAAGGGTAGATGCATGAGTGGATGGATATGGATGTGTGCGTATGTGTGTGTTTACACACATACATGTATATGCACAATGTGATAGATCAGATGTGAACATATATATACAAGTACACGTGTATGTTTGTATACACACACACGTGTAGATATACGCACTCGTGTGTGTGTACGCATAGTGGGGTGGTATTTTTATATATCCTGTATCTTACTGTGTTCTTGTTTAGATGTTCTCTTATTTTTTCGTTATTTTGTTAATCTTTTTTTGTATTTATACAATCATTTCTTGTATTTCGTTGAGGCCTTGAGGGATTAATGTGTTCAATTGATATATCCAGTAGATTTCTCTTTTTTGCAGTAGGTCGAATCTATTGTAGGGGTTGTAGAGGATATGATCAATGGGGGTGATTTTTATTTGGTGTTTCTCCTTGTCGAAGGTGTTGGCGCAGTGTCCGGAGATGCTGCGTTGGAGATATAGTTTCTGGATGTTGTGTCTGTGTTGGTTGAGTCTACAGTGTAGGGGTTGAGTCGTCCGGCCTACGTACTGGAGTTTGCAGGAGCATTCTATTAGATATATCACGTAGGATGACTTGCAGGTTAGATGGTGTTTAATGGGGAATGTGGTCCCATTGGAATTGGATGAGAAAGTTTGTTGGTTATGGGTTATCGTTTGGCAACAAAGGCACCTGGCTGTGTGGCACTTGTAGCTTCCCATTTTTTCCTTTTTTTAGTTTTGGTTTGTGTCTGTTTTGGTTTGCTAGGGGCTACAAGATTTTTGACAGTGGGTGCACGTCTGTATGTAATTTTTGGTTTTGATGGAAGGTGTTTTTTTAAATATTGATCCTGTAGGAGAATATGCCAGTGTTTTTGCAGTATCTTTAGGATTTCCTTATTGGCGGTGCTGTATTGGGTAATTAGATTGATGTTATAGTGGTTTTCCGTTTTTTTGTTACATTTTTCTAGGCATTCTTTTTGTGTTGTATGTAGGCATTTTTTGTATGCATTCTGAATTAGTTGTTGGGGATATCTTTTGTCTTTGAATCTTTGTTGCAGGATTTGGGCCTGTTGTTTGAAATCTTCTGTGTTGGTGCAGTTGCGTCTGATTCTTTTATGTTGGCTGTATGGGATGTTGTGTAATCATTTTTTGTGATGAAAGCTGGAAAAATCAATGTAACTATTGGTGTCTACTTTTTTTTAAATATGTTTTAGTATTTGTATTCTAGGTTGGTTATTATTATATCTAGGAATTCGATGGTTGTTTTGTGGAAGTTTGGGGTGAAGGAAATCCCCCATTGGGTGGAGTTCAGGGTGTGACAGAAGTCTTTAGCTGAATTTTCATCTCCGTCGCAAATGACGAAGATATCATCGATGTACCTTCTGAAGTGTATTATATTGTCTTTATATTTTGGATGATTCCAGATATAGATTTCTTCGAATTCCCCCATAAAGATGTTTGCGAAAGATGGCGCTACCCGTGTCCCCATAGCGGTCCTCCTACACTGATGGTATGTTGTGTTGTTGCATATGAAATAGTTGTTTTTCAGGATGAAATTTAGACTGTCAAGTAGGAAGTTAATTTGTTGGGTTTTTAGCATCTTATCCCTCGATAGGGTGTCTCTAACGCATTGTATTCCCAAGTCGTGTGGGATATTTGAATACAGTGCTGTTACATCTAGTGTTAGAAGAGCGTATTTCGACTGCCATTTTATATTGTCGAGTTCTTGTATGAGTTGGGTGGAATCGTGGAGGTAGCTGGGAAGGGACTTAACGTAGGGTTGTAGAAATATGTCAAGGTATTGTGATAGGTTGCTTGTGGCGCATTTTGTGTTGGAAATGATAGGACAACCAGGAGGGTTTTGTGTGTTTTTATGTATTTTTGGGAGATGGTAAAAGTAGGGTGTGCACGGATTCTTTGGTGTAAGAAAGTTTTTTCTTTTTTATTTATGAGTTTTTGATTTAGTGCATTCTTGAGCAATATATTGAGATTTTTTGTTATTACTGGGGATAGATCCTCATTTGTTTTTTCATAATAAGTTGTGTCGTCCAATATCCTTATTGCCTCGGCTATGTAGTTATCCGTGTCTTGTATGACTATACCGCCTCCCTTATCGGCGGGGCATATAGTGATGTGTTTGTTGTTTTTAAGGAGAGCTAGTTGTTCTTTTTTGCTGAGGTGTCCTTTTTGGCTTGGGTTCTTGGTGTTATTGTTTATCTGTTTTATTTCGGTTGACACTAGTTCAAAAAAAGTTGGTAGAATGTGGCCTTGACTATGTATGGGGAAAAAGTTGGTTTAACATCTAGGTGTTTGAAGGTGGAGTCGTGTATATCTGGCGGTTCTCGGTTTGTTGTTGTTTTTGGATGTTTTATATTTTCTATTTCAAAATGCCTTTTTATTGTGAGGGTACGTCTGAATTTCTGGATGTCAATGTAGAGCTCCAGGGGGTTGACTTTATTGTGTGGACAAGGAAAGTCCCTTTTCTAGGAGACTGGTTTCATAGGGAGTCAATCTGTGTTTTGAGAGGTTAAAGATTTTGACAGTGGTATGGGAATTATTTTTGTTGCTATGGTCGGGGGTGTCTATACCAGTTTTCCTCTTTTTGGCCCCTCCTCTTTTACCTCTAGTTCTGTTTTTCTTTTGCCTGGTGTGGGTTTGTAGAACTGTGTTATTTGTGGGTATTTTATCGATGGTGGCTGGGGTGGGGTTAGGTTGGTATGACGGATCTTGTTTATTTTGGCTGTGCTTAAAAAAGGCACCAGGGTACTAGATGTGGACCCTATGTTGTCTATAATGATTGGTGCGGTGGCTTCAATGGTCGGTTTCGAGGTTTTTTTCAAGTTGATGGAGTGGTCAGGAGAATTCTGTGGAGGGGTGAGATGTATGGTAAGTTGTTCTGCAGTGATAATCTCAGTGAGATCCACTGGGTGTGTGGAGAGGTCAAGGATGGGAATGGAGTGAAGGTCAGCAGAAAGAAGATTGTTTTTTGGTGGGGAGCAATTATTTTGTAGTGGGGGCGTGTCCTCTAGGATGTTTTGGGTAGGGGACGTGCCCTCTGTGTGCCTTTTTTTGTTTGTAGGTATTTATTGCGTAGTGCTCTGAATCTTTCTAGGAATTGATCGGTTGGGAGTTCATTGATGTTGACTGGTGAATTTGGGGGTTCATTGATGTTGACCGGTAAATTGGGAGGTTCAGATCGCTCAGCTGGGTGGCTTTGTGGAGGTTTGGTGCCAATGGGTATGTTAGAGGTCGTCATGATTGGATGTAGCAAGTCTTTTGGGTAGTTGGTGTTTGTTTTGGGATGATTGGGTGGTAGGGTGTTAGTTTCAGGGTAATTAGGTGAATTCAGGTTGGGTTCAATTGTATTTTTGGATTTATAGTTTTGGTTTATGAAAGATCCTTTTTTATCTTACATATCTTAACCGGAGGAGCCTCAGTGCCAACCACTGGGGGACACAGTCCAACATTTTTACCCCAGGAGGATCAAGCTGCCAGTGTCCAGTGTCAGCAACACTAATACTACAACCCCTTTAAGCGACCAATCAAGGTGTACTTGTATGTATGTGTATATATATATATATATATATATATATGTTCACATCTGATCTATCACATTGTGCATATACATGTATGTGTGTAAACACACACATACGCACACATCCATATACATCCACTCATGCATCTACCCTTTTATACTTATATATTTATTCATTTATTTATCTGACACAGCACCTGCATCCACCTTTTCTCCCATCTCCCCACCTGCCTCTATCCATCTATGGATCTCCCCCACACCTATCCACCCATCCATCCATTCCTGCATTGATCCATATATATGCCACGCACCATAGCAGGAACCTATAATACCTAAAATACAACCCCCCAAAACACTGAAAAACATACTAATATAGTAAAAATAGGAAACTAGAGCCATTAGATATAGAACTACCGGTCCTTCAAGCTCCCCACCTAAAAGAGTATCCAGGCAACCATGGCATAATAGCACTATTCCACACGCAATAACGCGATTCCAACATGACTGATGCCTATACACCCCGTATATCCTGTGACACCAAACCAAGACACTTCCAATAATATTTTGTATAAAAACATTAAAAATATTGACTCCAGGAGGCTCCTTACCTGTAGTGAGTCTTCACAGCCCATCCCCAACCAAATCCTTCCTCACTCATGTCTCCACTTCAAAGGCTCCCAGATGTGACGCGCGCACTCATACAGAATTCCCCCTACTCAAGATATACTGACAACAAAAATCAGTATCTCCATACTACATCACCAACCTCACCACGAAACTACAAAGTAAATATTACTCGTAACAAGGGGAGAAAGAAGAATTAAGCGTAGAGCGAACATCCAGCAGCCGCATTATACCTTACAAAGACCCGGCTTCTCAACGCTTCTGATATGATATTCGCAACATTATGGCAATCCACATGTATCTGTCACATTCCCTTCTAACAGCCGCAACATATCTTATGAAGATGCGTCATTTAGCGCTGTCACACTCCCTTCTAAGAGCCGCAATATATCTTATGAAGATACGGCATCCAGCACTTTCAAACGTAGCGCTGACAACATTGTACAAATATAGCAATTCCTTATATAGCATATCCAGCGCTTCTAACACAGCACTAATTACATTGTATAAATGCATCAAATTCTCGCTAGTTACGTTTCCAAATATTATGGGATAGTGCTTTTACCTCACATGTCACTCACTTCAAGAACGCCCCCAACCCACACCCCCTGTGGCCGGCGCGCCAGAACAGAAATAAGTTGTTTTCACTGATGCACTTGTATTGTCCTGACGAAGAGGGAACTCTTACCCTCGAAACGCGTTGACATCCTGTGAATAAAGATCAATAACTACTTCATCGCCTACAGTAGTTTCGTTCTTCACCAAGCAGCGCCGGAACATAGCGGTCCTTTTCTCTACAGCTGGCTGCTGTACATCACTGGATTCACATACCCGGCACACACCTCTTGAAGAAGAGGCAACACTGGGAGACCATGGCTGCAGCTTGGAATACACCGCGTGCTGGTCGGTTATAAATAATTACCAGCAAAGCTGTCTACAGTAGTTGTGACTCCTCACAACTACATAAGGTGAGCATACTTTGATTCTCACACTTATTGATTTTACCCACTGACACCACACATGTGGCGCTGCCTCCATCCTTTTTTATTTTACAAATTATTCCATCTATGACTCATCAGTCCATAGAATATTATGCCAAAGACTTGGGGGTCATCTGCATTTTTTGGCAAAAATGAAATGAACCTTTGGGTTTCTTGTGAACGGCAGTGGTTTGTGCCTTGCTGTTCTCCCATGGATGCCATTTTTGTCCAGCAATGACTTTGTATCCCTTTCCAGACTTAGCTTTCAATGACTTTGTGTTGCATTTATATTTGAATCCCTTTAGAACATGCATCATATAATACTTTTTAAAACATTTTAGCCTGCTTCACATTTTCATTTTTTGCGTTTTCATTTTTTTACTCCCTGCCTTCCAGGGTCCATAACTTTTTATTTTTTCCATTCAAATAGCCATATGAGGGCTTGTTTTCTCTAAAGGATAAGTTGCGCTTGCTAATGGCACCATTTTATAATGTATACAATGTAGTGAGAAATGGAGCGAAATTTCAAAAAATTGAATTGCCATAGTTTTAAGGATTTTGTTTTGTATGGCCTAAAACTGACCTGTTCCCATTATTCTCCAGGTCAGTACATTAGAACAATACCACAACTGTATAGTTTTCCTGTGTGTAATACTTAAAAAAAATGTGTCCTTTCTGCTGCAGCTCTCTCCCTGTAACTGTCATAGCTTCTAACAGTAGATGGCAGTTCAAGGGTGTAACTGAGCATGTACAACCACGTCAGTAGGTGAGGCTTTGAGAAGAGCCTCAATGTGTTGTCCTGAAACATTGCATATCAGTGAATAAAAAAGGTCCATTCCTTATTTTTTATCTCAAGGACTTTTGCAAACTCCATTCATTTATTTTGGTGCTTCTATATTTTTTGTTGTTTACCCTCTTTAGGTGGATGTGCACATTTCTAAATAGATTAAACACTTGGGGGTGCCATTATGATGAAGAACAAAGAATATTTAAAAACTGGAGCATTTTTACAACAGAAAGTAAATTAAATACAAAATTAACTAGTTTTTCATCATGAATTAATGGTTCACAGATTCAACAGGTCTGGCAGTAATCATGCCAGGGAGTGGCTAGTGATATTGAACCAAACTGTTAATTGAATTTGGTTAACTGGTTTAGTAGTTAAGATGGCATTTATGTTTTGATATAGGGCCTGGGAGGGCAGAACAACATTTTTCCTTCAGTAAACGAAATAATCAGCATCTTGGGGAATATTTTATATTGAAAATGCATCCGTTTTTTTATGTAATTTATGCAAAACACTGGTGTACATGTTTTGCACCCCATTTATCAAATGTTTTATACAGTTTTCTAACCTTTTTATGGCTTGTCCAACAAGGGGTTGTAGTTTTTTTAGAAAGAGGGCATGGCTTAATGTAGGAGGTCATGGTTTAATTGCACCTCTTTGCACCAACATTTTGGTGCACGTTGGAGTAAAACCTATAGGTGGCGTAAACGTAGAATAGACAGTGTAAAGATGCACCAGATCTATCAGCCAGCATCAGCCAGAATCTAAAAATCTAACGGAGTTCAAAGGGGTTGTCTGGTTTTCCAGTACTGATGACCTATCCTCAGGTTAGGTCATCAATATCAGGTTGATGACCTAACAACTCCTCAGCTGTTGGAAGGGGTCTCAGCTGCATCCTCTTAAGGTCCTTTTACATGGGACAATATTACAGCAGACAATTTGCTGATCGATAGTGGAGGAGGCCGCTGTATTTACATGCAGTCGCACCAGTCACACCTTTATAGGGGAAGGGGACCTTGTGTTACCATGCGTGTAAAATAGTTTGTGATGCCACTAACTGGGGAGTAAACATTGAAAATCTGCTGATTTTAAACAGGGGTGTTATTATAGGTGGTGCAGAGAAAGCAGACTACTAGGTCCTTCTGCAACGTAAGGGGACACTAGTATTATGAATGGCCATTGTAGGTGTGGGACACAAATACTAACTGGTTATTGGTGATTCAGGTTACTCCTCTGATTTTACAACAATTCTTTCTCCAGTTCTACATGTCTTTATTTTAGAATTAGAAAATTACCATTCCTGAGAATTTAATGGAGGATTAGTAGTAATAGTAATTTCTGACATTTAATTCTACTATTCTAAGGGCTTGTGTCACAAAACATATTCTAAACTTTTCAAACCAGCACCTGGATCTGAATACTTTTATAATTGCATGTAATTAAAAAAATAGTATAACCACTGAGTTATTCAATAAAATGTATCTGTATAGCACCACCTGCTGTTTGTTCTTTTTCTTTCCTTTGGTCCATCTGATTAAACTGGTCAAACTTGCTCGGCTTAAATATTCAACTGCCACCACCCATATGTTTTGTTAGAAGCTGTGCCATTTACAGGGAGATAGCTGCTACAGAAAGGCCATGCCCCCTGAGGCTGAAGATAATTTAGCAGAACAATTGGAGCAATGAATGTGGAGATCTCTTGACCCATGTGAAGTACAGGGCTGGTTTTAGCTTTTTTAGATATTTGCATGTATTATATGATTTCTGATTACACCAATCATAGCATAACCATTTAAAGGGCATTTTTCACATTAAATTAACTTATTAATAAACTTAGGGAGACTTTTGCCATTTGAGATCATTTCCATGTCACTTTTAAGTCTGGTTTTGTATTGCTTGGTTGCACCAAATTTTTGAAATGGTGCATAGTTTTTGTGTATTTGGTACAACTCCATTGTGTTGCATGACTTAGTCTTAAAAAATACACCGGGACACTGACTCTTTTGTGATATTTCCAAGTGTTGTAGATAATAAATATGCTATAATCCAGGTCTAATCTGACTTTTCAGCCTTAAAACATTGTCACTTTGACAACAACTGAATCATCTTCTTATGTTTATATTTACATGTTGTAACTAATATAGGTAATTATATTTATAATCAAACATTGGCATGCAAAGGTTTGGGCACCCCGGGTCAAAATTACAGCTATTGTAAACAGTTAAGCAAACTGAAGATGAAATGATCTCCAAAAGGCATAAAGTTAAAGATGACACATTCTCTTTGTATTTTAAGCAAAAACATTTTTTCATCTTTTACATTTTCAAAATGACAAAAATGGAAAAGGGCACCCTACATTGTTAGTACCTGGTAACCCCCCTCCCCTGTACTGCTCTTTTGAGGCCTATCCACAGTGTTTCAATGCTGTTCAGATCAGGGGACTGTGAGGGAAATGGAAGAACCTTCAGCGTTGTGCCTTTTGAAGAAGTTTCAGGTTGCTATCTCCTCAGTTTGAAATATAAAATGGCAGTTAACAAGAACAGTGGAAAATATGGTCTGGAAGACTAAGAAAAATGTCGGAGACAGCTGCTCATAGGATTGGTAGAAAGATCAGAAGCCCTGCTTGATGGGAAAAGACCTTCAGGAGGTTCTGTGGATTTGTGGTACATAGTTCTACTGTTCAGAGACACCTGCACAAACAGAAGAAAACCTCTCCTGCATACTCACCACAAAATTCAGCATCACAAGTTTGCAAAAGAACATCCAAATGAGCCTGAAGCATTTTGGAAACAAGTCCTGTGGACCAATGAGAAACAACAGAAATCTTTGGCCACAGTGAGCAAAGGTATGTTTAGAGAAAAAATTATTCAATAAAATTCCAGCAAATTCTGGAAGCAAACATAGCACTAACTGTAAAAAAAAGAAAAGCTGAAGTTGTAAAGAGGATGGTCTCTACAAAATGGATAATGATCCTAAACACACATCAAAATCCATAATCTACTACCTCAAAAGGCGCAAACTGAAGGTTTTTACCATGGTCCTCACAGTTTCCTGATCTAAACTTCATTGAAAATCTGAGGATAGAACTCAAAAGAATACTGCATGCAAGATGGCCCAGTAATCTCATAGAACTGGAAGACTTCTGCAAAGAAAAATGGAGGAAAATCACTCAAACAAGAATTAAAAGATTCTTGGCTGTCTATAGAAACATTTGTGATACTTGCCAAAGTTCTTTAAAATACAGAGGGAATGTGTCATCTTTAACTTTATACCTTTTGGAGATCTTTTCATCTTCAACTTGCTTAACTATTCATGGTAACAGGAATTTTGACCAGTGGTGCCCAAACTTTTGCATGCCACTGTATAATTAGGGATGAGCGAACTTTTGAAAAGTTCGGTTCGGTTCGCTTCGGCGAACTTTCTTGAATTTCGGATTCGTACGAACCGAACCTAAAACGAACCTTGCTATAACGGCTGAATAATTGCTTCTACAATAATGGGAGTCAGATAGGGTATAGTTTTGTTTACTTGCAGTTGCTATTAAAATGAAAAAGTGGAAAAAAACCAAGTGACTTCAACAATGGCGACGCAAAATATACGCATATTTGAGAATTTACACTAATGCGTACGCTAATGCGAACATTCCCGCACAAATAACGAACATACAGTGTAATGTTGTCAAAGGTGCGCTACTTAACTGAATATGTACACATTAGCGTACTCATACACTGCGTCTGCGAACATTCCTACTCAAGTAATGAACATACAGTGTAGCGTTGTCAATTGTACGCTACTTAACTGAATATGTACGCATTACCGTACGCATACACTGCGTCTGCGAACATTCCTACTCAAGTAACGAACATACAGTGTAGCGTTGTCAATTGTACGCTACTTAACTGAATTTGAACGCATTAGCGTACATTCTCAATAAATATGCGTATATTTTACGTCGCCATTATTTTAACCAGATTCGTTACGAACTTTCTCAAAATTCGGTTCGGTGACGAACAGAACTTTTGGGAAAGTTCGGAACGAATCTGGTTCGTTACGGTTCGGTTCGCTCATCCCTATGTATAATATTCAGATATCTTTCCTTATAAATTTTACTTGTCTATTACTTGTATATTTAACATTTCTTAAGTAAATTAGTGTCAGGCTAATTGAAATAGTATGACAGTCAAGACAGTGGAAGGCATTTGCAAAACAGATGTTATAATGACCCTCAGGAACAGGGAAAAAAAATAATTTGTCAAGACTAAATAGAAAGAAGCTGGAAATATAAAAATACCCCACCGCTCTGTGTTCTAAATCATAATGACAGACAGACAAAATCTACTAAATATGTTTAGCTCATGGAATCTCGACCTGGATAGAAATTCCATAATGAAAACGAACATGTGTTATATTAAAACCTTGCAATGTATTGTGAGCCCTTAATGGTAACATTTCAAGCACTAAAAAAGAATTATATGACATATGTGCATTTCATCCTAAGGTTACTGTTATTGTAAGATTATTTTTCTTGTTATGGCCAAGATTTGATAGAAAATAAAATGCCAAATCATTAATATTATAGAGTTATAAAAATCCAATCATGTAAAATGATCCGAGCAATGCAAATCCTGGGGTTTAATATCTACAAATGAACTTTTATATGCCATTGTTTTAACTGTGGTATTAAAATGATATATACAGTGCAGAATATTATATACCAATTAGGGATTAGCGAAGCGAGCTTCGGATCCAAGATCTGAAGTCGCTTCACTCCAAACGTCGTTTTAATGCTGTACAGAGATCCGTCTCCCCGTACAGCATTAAAAGGTATGGGCTCCTGTGAGGCAAGACTTGAAAACCATTTAAAAAACAAATATCCGAAGTTAGCTTTGGTACTGATTAGTACCTTGGTACCGAAGCCAACTTCGGAACCAAGTTTTAACATTTTTAAGTTGAAAAATCGCAGTATCTTTTAGAGAACTTGGCACGTGCCGCCCCCGGCGCGTACCATGTTCTCATCAGTCAGCACAGTGGAGGAGGGAGTCCCTCCCTCCCCACTGTGACATGACCGCCACTGCCACTAATTAAAAGATAGCGGAGGGGACTGTGGAGCTGCTGCTGGCTACCAATGAAAATAAAACTGAGGAGGGTGAGAGGGGCTGTTAACACTGCGTCACCAATGAATATAATTAACCCCTTAATACAAATGTATGCGGCGGGTGCCGGCTGTATCACACAGCCAGCACCCGGCCTCAATCACAGGGCATGGCGATCCAGACAACCCCGTCAATTAACCCCTCAGATGCAGTACCTGAAAGGTTAAGTGACGTGGTTTGGCAGGATCCCTGTCATTGAGACAGTGGCGTACATACAGAAGTAGGAGCTCCATAGCAAGGATCAAACCGGGGCCCCCACACAGGACTGAAGGATTTCCGCCACTGCCTCATTTGCTAGAAGGAGAGTCCTTACCAAGTTTTCACCCTAATTAGAAGAGGGGAAGATCCCAAATGGCCCCCTCTTGCCCTCAGTCGCATGGTCTGCCACTATGGTAGTTATGCCCGTGCACTGAGGCCAGGTGCCGGCTGTGTGATACGGCCGGCATCCGCCGCATACATTTGTACTAAGGGGTAATTATATTCATTGGTGGCTCAGAGGCCAACAGCAAACCCTCACCCTTCTCATTGTTATATTCATTGGTGGTGCAGTGGCCACAGGGTCCCCCCCCCCTCCTCCACAGTATTATATTCATTGGTGGCAGTGGCAGCTTCCGATCAGAGCTCCAGCAGTAAAATTGCAGGGCTCCGATCGTTTACCAATCGCAGCCAAGATGCCACTGAGCTAGCCAATCAATGACCTCAGCAGTCACATGATATATATTTAATCACCACTGAGGCCATTGATGCAAGGGTTATATATGTAATGTACTGTATAGGATGTTATTGGCACAGGACCAGCATGGACAGCTAGAGCGCAGTGCTAGAACAGTGAGGGACTTAATGGGTATTTAATGGTTAGTTGTTTTTTCTATAGGCTATTTTCTGATAATCCAGGACAACCCCTTAAACATGTATTGACAGGTGCATATGCTAATTTGCTGTCCAGTGAGAACAAAGGCCTAGTAGAGACTGTCTTATTAATCAAATTGTCTCACAAGAAACTCATCATATTGAACACATTGAAAATGCAGCTTTCATTTTTGCAGAGCAGTCTAAGAAATTAAAGCTTGTTCTGATTGGTTGTTATGGGCAACAAGGCTGGTGTTTCTATTAAAAAGTTTTGATAAATATGGGCCTATGAATTGGTGTTTTTTGTGTGTGATGGGTTTGTGGTAAATACAATTTATAGATGGATGTTGGTCCAGGATGAATTTGGTCCATGTGTGCTTTACTTACTTAAACATAATTGATTGTTCTTTAAAAATTCTAATTTGATAATTCGATCCATTCCCATCTGCCTGATATGAGGTGGATCCCTAGGTGGTCATCTGCCTCCACCTACCCCTCATCCCAGCCCAGAACATTTATTGAGGCCAAAGCAATGCAGTGCCTGCCCACTACATGCATGCATCATGATTAGGAACTGTAGTGTAATACTGTATATTTTTTATTTGATAGAAAAGAAATAAACGTGAGAGATATTATCCCCATTGTCCACAGATAAGTAAAAATGAACCTTAGACTAAAGAGAAGAGGAAGATAGACCTACTTCTAGTAACCAGATTAGTGGTTTCATGGGCCACATTTTAGTCAAAAAGGTGATCAGTGTACAACATTCTCAGGCTCTGTTGCAGTGGAGGGATAACAAGTTAAGACACCCAACATACTTCAGGTACGATTTTGGCCACTTGTATTATTGAAACCACATGTTGTGGTGCGAATTGCAGACATTGTGACAGTTTATGGTTGCTAAAGAGTAACCAAAGGGCCACTGCTGCAACAAACTGCCTAGCTCATGCTTGAACATCTCTGGAGAATTTGCACTGTGTTCAGATAATTGCTGGATATACTGCAACTCCTATTTTGTGCACAGTAAAGAGAGACGTTTGTTAAGTTCAGTCTTGTCTGGTTATTGACTCCCTAACACCACACCCTGTCCATTGCATTATTTAAAGACCAGCCCTGCACCCACAAGGACATTTAATATCAAGGGCACCCCAAACTACCATCAGGCAGGGAGGCCCACAACTACAGGCAGTGCCATGAGGGAATAAAGGGTGCCCCTTCACTGCACCAACCACAGGAAGCAACAGCCTGAGGAAGTATACTGTGACATTATCATCAGGGCCACTACCACTCCCTTTGTTTGCTGCAGCTTCTCAGGTGCTGGCTGCACATACTTTGCAGACAGGCTGAAGAGGATTTTAAGTAGAAAAGAGAAACCTCATCTCATTTTCTCCTACACCTCAGATCATAACTCAAGTGAATGAGGCTGAGATGCACCTAAGCAATGTGACCAATGCTTGTGATGTCACTGGCCTAGGGTAAGCAACTAGAAGCCCATGGCAGATTGTCCTTTCTGCTGTAACTTTTTCCCTGTAACTACCACAGCTTCTAACAGTAGATTTGGCTGGTGGCAGTTGAAGGTTTAAACTGAGCATGTGCGACCACCTCAGTGAGGTGCACAACAAATAAAGAAAAGAACAAACAGCGGGTGTGCTATACAGATACATTTTATTTTTAATTACATCAATTACAAAAGTATTCAGATGCAGGTACTGGTTTGAAAAATGCAAAATGTGTGTCATGGCACAACCCCTTTAATTGTATGACTGGGATGGATGCTTTCGGCCTTAAGAATAGTGTTTTCCACAAGGGTTTATGGTGTGATTTGATTACCCGTTGTTTTATGAAATCCCCCTTCAGGTGAACGTCTAAAAAATGAACTTCTATTCCATTACTATTTCCTGTAAATTCCAAATTCACATTATTACTACTAATGTAATCCCGTAAATCCTGTAAAGGGGCTACACTATCAATAAAAACTCTCAATATGTCATTGATGTAGCACCCATACCATATCATTTGTTCACAAAACAGATTACAAACAGAATGCTTGAATTTCTCCTTCCAATAGGCCATATGTAGATTAGCCAAAATAAATGAACAGATCACAGCATACAGACCCCAAATCTTGCTCCAAACCATTTATTATAGCTGGTACATCCACCTGCAATATCTAATGGTTTGGAGCAAGATTTGAAGCTTGTAATGCTGTGATCTGCTCATTTACTTTGGATTATGCGGATGGTTTGTCTGGTGGTCAGGAGTGGGAGGATGTCCTGGTTTGCTGATCCCTCCTTGCTATAAATGCTATAAATTAGCCACGGCGGGCGAGAACTTCAAGCCCATCAGAACACTTCAAAGCCAATAAAAATTATTTTTGAGAAGGAAAGCTATACCTTGCAGAATATACTCCTGTACGAAAGTTCACTGTATTTGCTCAAATGACCCAGGGATTTGTGCTAAATCCAACCACCCATCTGTAGCTGCTCTTTCTTAAAAAAAAACATTACATCATGGGACACATCCTTGCTGTTTCTGAGACACTCTATGGCCAAGGAAGCAATTTTTATAAAAGTGCTCTAGAAAGATGAAGTTAGAAGTTCCAGAATCTGCAAGGCCATGCATTCTAGTCAGACAGCAAAGTATTTTGCACGTTTATGACAGAGGGCTACTTTGCCACTGTGGGAGGAAACATTGCTAATTCACCCTTGTATGATTGGGGACAGTTTGGTCAACTGTGTCCAAAATCTGTACGCCTCAGTCTCTGAATTTTGCAGAAACAATTACAAAGAACCTCACTTACATGCCTAAGGTTCTGCAGAGGGACTTTAGAGAAAGACAAATAGAGAAGCAGTACTACAACTTCCACCATTGCAGCTGTCCATACTTTGCCTTTGGAGAAGAATTGCACTGTGATCTACTTGGGATTGGGCCTTTTTAATGTTGGATATACTACTACTCCTATTCTGCATTTTAGTAAAGAGAGCCTTATTTATTTACACTAACTATTCTGGTTACTGACTTCACCAGCCATTGCACCAGCTACCACAAGGCAGGAATCCCAACACCCAGATGTTCTATGAAGGGAAGACATTGTGTGTTCTTCATTCACTGCATGACCCCAGGGGGAACCAAAGGGGAGATTGCTACTGTGAGTACTACAACTACCCTCAGGGTTACAACCTCCACTCCAATGCTCCATACACTCTTCAGTGGACATGCTTATTATCACAGTCTTGACTTGGTTTACTTCTTTTCTTTAAAATTGAGCATTTTTTCCGAGTTATAATCAAAATCATTACTATAATTGTCCTCATCTCTTTGATATTTATTCTTCTTATTATTCATAGAAGATAACTCTACATGGGAAACTGTCTTGCATTTTATTCAAAAAGGTCTGATAAGCCGTCAGGCTAGAAAATATTTCTACTGACAATCCTGCCTCCACAAGCTGCTGTTTAGTTGACAATAGCATATCTTTTTCACATGAAACAATTAGCTTCATAAGCTTAAAGGGGTTTTCCAGGCTTTTAATATTGATGACCTAGCCTCAGGATAAGTCATCAATATCACTCAGAACCGGTGCCGGGCAGCTGTATGAAGAGAAGGCACGCGACTCCGATACGTAGAGATAGTGCTATCAAGTATAGTGAGGTTCATGATAGTCAGAAACATACACAGATCTCATAGCACCCCCATGGCAAAGCTTAGTATGGGCACCTTGCACCGCCAATTTCCCGGTAAGTGTGCATCAAACATTCCCAGGAAATGCAAAGTGCAATGCCCCAGATTTCTGAAGAATTTATGATCTCTTTCATTAAGCAGAAGAAATTTTAATTAAAATAAAATTGTAATTAAAAAAGTACCCTCATTAACTTTATCTGACTTCTATTTCAGAAAAAGTGTAACTGGTGTATATTTCTCAATGTATTTACACCAGATAACAGGCATAAATACATTGATAAATCCGTTTCACTTAGTACAGAGCTGTCTGCCTACAGCTACCACTAGGGGTTTATACAGTTACCACTGTCTGCAATGGAAGCTGTAATCATCTCTTTGCACAGAGCCCCCTATCCCCTAGTGGTGTCTACATAAAATTGCAGTGTTTTGACACCAGGAAGAGAAGAAGGAGATCAGTGCCCCTCCTCCCCGTGCCCTGTAGCAGTTGTGTACCTCCATTGAAGGTAGGCCACTGGTGAGAGGATATGTTTCTGAGTACAAAGTATAAAGATGTAGAAATATTGCACATAGCTGTAAGTTTAGCCATGGGTACTTTTCATGAATTTTTCAAGAAAAACTAAACATGAGTTAAGAAGGTACTTTTCCACTCAAATTCTATTTCTTATTCTTTCATTAAGAATATACAGACCTCAGCATGGCACATATCACATGAAAGGAAATAGGGAAACTATTAAAATGTTTTATTTAGATGATCTTTAAGTTGAGATCTATGGAAAAACTTACAAGGTTGCATGGAAAGCTGTGAAGCTTGTCTAGATAGATATCTAAGAATCTGTTTCAAGTTTTGACTTCTACATCTTGAGTCTAAGCAGATGGACAAGTAAATGCATTGATTAATTCAACCAAAAGGTTCCTAACACTATTTGTTCAGCACACACAGGTATAGTTCTGTATATTTTTCCTCTTCATAGAAGGCCTGGATCACCAGTCTTGAGTTTGACACAAAAAGCTGAAGCTGTTATGGTTGGTTGGCAATAAGGTTTCTCTGGTACATACAAGACACGTGTTTTTAGTTAGGTGAAAAAGGAAACCTCAAAAGCATATGGCTTTAACTTCACCAAATATCACTTTCTTTTTTTGTCAGGAAAATGGCTTAGACAGCTGTATCACACAGGTGGTACGCTATGCAGTAAATTATAAGCGGGTTTATTGAGGGCCAGAGACATACGGTCTCTGAACAATTAATTTTACTAGAACAGTTTTGACCTGGGCTCACTTCTGTTTTAATCACTGCAAGAAAGTCTTATCAATTTCAGATGTGCAGGTGCAGAATGGAGGTTTTTGTATACGGGACACTAAGGACGTGGACTGATAGAGACAGATAAGCAGAGGTAATGGTGGTGCAAGGTGAAAGCCTCTGAAACGTTTAATCAATCAACATGATCCCATTGAGCAATTTCACATCCCTTCCCATTTCTCTTTCCTCCAGAACAAAATGACTTCTCGAGAGAGGAATCTAATGTATAAGCAGTGAGCATTAAATGAAAAATGATAGTCAAGAGCATTGGTGCATCATTTGTTTTCCATTCGGGAACAGAAATGTGGATGAATGTGGAATGTGTGTGATTCCAGGTTCTATTACATACTATAGCAGCGACTAAGGAAAGTAATAAAAACTGGTAAGAACTAAACTACAGTAAGTGATGTCAAGTTCATTTATGATTGAACAGAAATGCAATTACATAGATGAAAACTGCATAGGTCTAATAAAAAGGCCAATATATAAGATATCATTCACTTTAGACTTGAGAGTCTCATAAGGTCTCATACAGCCAATTATACAATTCCATTTAGGACACCATTTTCTTGCATGATGAAGGCTAGACATGTCCATGTGTCGATGAGAATGTCTAGCACTCAGTTGAATGTATGTACACTGTCCAATTTCTAGAACTAGCATTTTGTGAAGCTTCGCCCCTATATTTTCAGGGCCTGGGGCATATCAGTGAACCATGAGGCCCCATAGCAAAACTTGGAATGGGGTCTCACTCCACCATGACAACTTTCAATAACATGAAAAGCTTATGATTGATCTCCCTAATGCTCAAGGCTAAGGCAAATACTGATGACATAGTACATTGATAATGTACATAGTGATGTCACAGTAAAGGGATAGTGCACACAATATTGGCATAATAAACATAGTGATGTCACAGTACAGGAATGTAGTGATGTCACAGCACAAAGAAAAATGCAAAGAGTAGTAACACACAGAAAGGAAGCTTCCAACAGAAGAAGTAAGCATGAGGTTCCATAGTAAAAGTTAGAATGGTATCCTATTAAATAATCTATCTTAGGGAAAATTCCCACTTAAGTCATTTGGTCAGTTATTTCCTTCAGTTATTATCAGCAAAAACCGGATGTGGGTCAGAAACACAGAACAGGAGGAAATCTTTCCATTATACCTGATCTCTGAGTAGATTCACTACTGGTTTTGACTGACCAGATAACTGAAGTGTGAACTGGGCCTTACTGGGGATACATTTTATCACTAACTGTTGTGAGACACTGACAGGAAAAGTGATTAATGACAGGTACATTTCCTCCGGAATCCTGTCATATGCAGCTTAAGCTCCAGGGAGTGCCCAGTGTGTAGTGTAAAGCTCAAGCTTTCCTGATGTGGCTTTGTAGAAAAGCCGGAATAGGGCCTGGAGTTTTGGATTGGGCAAGAGTTGGGCGGGTTCCCCAATCCGCAGTCCACTTCTGGTAAGAGCTCTAGCCTGCTGCCTGATTAGCTGCACCTGCAGCAGTTGCATAAAGAGAACCCAGGCAGAGGGTCTGAGCCTGAGAGCTGGATTATATCTGGAAGTTATATGCTGGAGCCTGTGAGTAGCTTGCTGGGGTGAACTTCAGTCCTGACAGTTAGTGAAACAGGTTTTAGTTAGTGCTCAGATGAGCAGGATTTGTTTTGGTGTTTTGCCTGAAATGTAAAGGTTTTTTTTGCCTCTTAAACCACAATAAAGTGGAACTTTGTTTGGACTTTCTCCCGTGTGTAACTGTCTCTGACTGTCCGCAAGCCGACCAATCCTGCTTCAATCAGAGTTAATGCCAACACTTTGAGTGAAAATAAGCTCCATTAGTTGTTGGGCCTATAGCAGCTCCTATGTCTGTTATTCAGGGTCAGTCATTTTTAAAGTCTCGTTCCTGAATTTGTTCTACCCATAGCTCATAATATTTCTAGATAATTTCCATCCCATTATTAAAGTTCCAGAGAAGACAATGCAGACTGAACATTTTTAAAATTTTGTGTTCTTTATTTGCATATGGTTTATTTTTACATCTTAATAAATGGTAAGATGCCAAGGATGTCAGTCAGAGGGACTACGGCTCAGACACCCATCACCTAGATGTAGAGATGAGCGAGCATACTCGTCCGAGATTGGTGCTCGTTCGAGTATTAGGGTGCTCGCTGCTCGGACGAGTATCTCGCCATGCTCGAGGAAATGGCAACTTCCGCATCGTGCTTTTTAGGCGCCTAAAAACACAGCCAATCACAAGCCAGGAGACTCTGCGGTACACCCAGCATCACGTGGGGCCCTTACATGTCGATAGCAGGGGTTGGCTGGCCTGATCAGGTGACCCTGGAATATACTAGTGACTGCCCGCAGTGCTCGGCTCAGATGCCGTCTGGATGTCGTTAGGGATAGAGCTGCTGCCTTTCAGGGACAGTGTTAGGGCCTGCATTTAGTTCTCTGTTCGGCAGGGATCACCCACAAAGAACCCAACAGCCCTTCTAAGGCCTAGAAGACATTTTTTTTTTTTTGTCACTTGGCTGGCTGGCACTAGTAGTGCAGCTATCGCCATGTATAACCCCCTTTCAGCAGTGTGGAACCATTCTGTGTGTCACAGTTCAGTACACTCACTATTTTCTGTCCAGGTGACACTTTCTGTATGTCACCGAATACAACCAAGTCATTTGCTGCCTGTCACGTGTATGGCTTGATCCCAAAAATCTCTGTGCGACATTTGTCTGGGTCGCAGTCTAAATAGCTACCATCAGTAGGGTGTCAGTTAGCTCTACGATAGTTTCTGCACGTCACGTTCCCAAAAAAACAAAAATCCAAAACAAAATATAGAAAAAAAATTAGTTTTTTTGTTGTTTTAGCTGAGTGATACAAATCCATTTCACACAGCTGCGTGTAACCTTTCTGTGTGTCACAGTTCAGCACACTCACTCCAAACCGTATATTCTGTCCAGGTGACACTTTCTGTACGTCACCGAATACAACCAAGTCATTTGCTACCTGTCACGTGTAAAGCTTGATCCTAAAAATCTCTGTGTGAAATTTGTCTGGGTCGCAGTCTAAATAGCCACCGTCATTAGGGTGTCAGTCAGCTGTACGATAGTTTCTGCACGTCACGTTCCCAAAAAAACCAAACTAAAAAAAAAATATTAAAACAAAATATAGAAAAAAATTAGTTTTTTTGTTGTTTTAGCTGAGTGATACAAATCCATTTCACACAGCTGCGTGTAACCTGTGTGTCACAGTTCAGCACACTCACTCCAAACCGTATATTCTGTCCAGGTGACACTTTCTGTACATCACTAAATACAACCAAGTCATTTGCTACCTGTCACGTGTAAAGCTTGATCCTAAAAATCTCTGTGTGAAATTTGTCTGGGTCGCAGTCTAAATAGCCACCGTCATTAGGGTGTCAGTCAGCTGTACGATAGTTTCTGCACGTCACGTTCCCAAAAAAACAAAACTAAAAAAAAAAATATAGAAAAAAATTAGTTTTTTTGTTGTTTTAGCTGAGTGATACAAATCCATTTCACACAGCTGCGTGTAACCTTTCTGTGTGTCACAGTTCAGCACACTCACTCCAAACCGTATATTCTGTCCAGGTGACACTTTCTGTACGTCACCGAATACAACCAAGTCATTTGCTACCTGTCACGTGTAAAGCTTGATTCTAAAAATCTCTGTGCGACATTTGTCTGGGTCGCAGTCTAAATAGCCACCGTCAGTAGGGTGTCAGTCAGCTGTACGATAGTTTCTGCACGTCACGTTCCCAAAAAAAACAAAACTAAAAAAAAAATATTAAAACAAAATATAGAAAAAAAATTAGTTTTTTTGTTGTTTTAGCTGAGTGATACAAATCCATTTCACACAGCTGCGTGTAACCTTTCTGTGTGTCACAGTTCAGCACACTCACTCCAAACCGTATATTCTGTCCAGGTGACACTTTCTGTACGTCACAAAATTAAACCAGACTGAACAAGTTTGTGGGTTTCAGTACAGCAGGCCCATTTATTTTATTTTTTTTATAGAATACAATTATATACAGAAAATGTTGAACTCCAGGGCTAAGGGTCGAGGACGAGGGCGTGGGCATTCAATTACTGCAGGGGGCAGAGGCCGTGGTCCTGGGCAGGGTGAGACAGTACCTGCTGATGAGGGAGCAGGGGAACGCCGCAGAGCTACACTCCCTAGCTTCATGTCTCAACTTACAGGGACACGTGGTAGAGGACTGTTGAAACCACAACAGTGCGAACAGCTGATCTCGTGGATTGCGGATAATGCTTCAAGTAATTTGTCCGCCAGTCAGTCTTCCACGCAGTCCACCCACGTTACCCAAGGAAGCACTCCTCTGGCTCCTCCACCTCAACCTCCTTCCCCCCAGTCTGCCCCCTCCCAGGAAAATTTGGAATGGGATCCGGCATACTCTGAGGAACTGTTTTCTGGACCCTTCCCAGAGTCACAAACCACTTCTCAGGTTGCTGCTGACCTCTTTTCCGATGCCCAAGTGTTCCAACTGTCGCAGTCTGTGGGTGATGATGATGATTATGATGACAATGTTGAGTTAGTGGAAGGAGTTTGTAAAGAGGTGTCGAACGATGAGGAGACACGGTTGTCAGACAGTGGTGAAGTTGTTGTAAGGGGAGGAATTCCGAGGGGGGAGCAGACTGAGGAATCGGAGGATGACGAGGTGACTGACCCGAGCTGGGTTGATATGTCGAGTGAAGACAGTGCTTCTGAGGCGGAGGCGAGTGCTGCACCTGAACAGGTTGTAAGAGGCAGTGGTGTGGCCAGAGGGAGAAGCAGGGCCAGAGCTGGTGCATCAGCAGCAACTGTTTCACGTAGTGAAGCTCCCGTGGCGAGGCCTAGATGTTCGCAAGTCTGGAGGTTCTTTAAAGAAAGTGAGGATGACTGACGGACTGTGGTGTGCAACCTGTGCCACACCAGGATCAGCAGGGGTGCCACCACTACTAGCCTATCCACCACCAGCATGCGCAGGCATATGAGTGCTAAACACCCCACTCAATGGAACCAAGGCCGTTCACCACCTCCTGCGGGTCACACCACTGCTCCTTCCCCTGTGTCACTTGCTGCCTCTGCTAGTCAACCCCCTGCGTCACTCGCTGCCTCTGCTAGTCAACCCCCTGCCCAGGACCCCGGCACGAGCGCCTCCCGCCGGAAAACCACACCTTCGCCTCCACGATCCTCCACAGTGTCCACCAATGTGTCCCAGCGCAGTGTTCAGCTGTCTTTACAGCAGACGCTGGAGCGGAAGAGGAAATACAGTTCCACCCACCCACATGCCCAAGCCCTCAACGTCCACATCTCCAAATTGCTTAGCCTGAAGATGCTGCCCTATAGGCTGGTAGAGACCGAGGCCTTTCGCAATCTCATGGCGGTGGCTGCCCCTCGGTATTCGGTCCCCAGCCGCCACTATTTTTCCCGATGTGCCGTCCCAGCCCTACACCAGCACGTGTCAGAGAACATCATCCGTGCCCTGACCAACGCTGTTTCTGAGAAGGTCCACCTAACCACAGACACGTGGACAAGTGCTGCCGGGCAGGGACACTATATCTCACTGACGGCACATTGGGTTAACTTGGTGGAAGCTGGGACCGAGAATGACCCTGGGGCCGCTCATGTACTGCCCACACCGAGGATTGCGGGGCCTACCTTGGTCACGGTCTCTCAGACGTACTATGCCTCCTCCTCCACTGACCCCTCCTCCTCCTCCACCGAATTACCATCAGTGGGCACGGCGCCTTCAGTCGGTAGCTCTAGGCGCAGCAGCAGTGCCGTGGGTAAGCGCCAGCAGGCGGTGCTCAAACTGCTGAGCTTAGGTGACAAAAGGCACACCGCCCAAGAGCTGTTACAGGGCATCACGGCGCAGACCGATCTGTGGCTGGCACCGCTGAACCTCAAGCCAGGCATGGTTGTGTGTGACAACGGGCGTAACCTGGTGGCGGCTCTGCAACTCGGCAGACTGACACATGTGCCATGCCTGGCCCACGTGTTCAATCTCATAGTTCAACGGTTCCTCAAGACATACCTTAATCTGTCTGATTTGCTCACCAAGGTGCGCCACATCTGTGCGCATTTCCGCAAGTCGACCACAGATGCTGCCACTCTCAGGGCAGCGCAGCGCGGCCTACAACTGCCCGCTCACCGACTGTTGTGCGGCGTGCCCACGAGATGGAATTCCACATTAAACATGTTATCCAGAGTTTACCAGCAGCGCAGAGCGATTGTAGACTGCCAGATGTCAACTTCCACCAGAACTGGTAGTCAGGTCAGTCAGATTCCTCAAGTCTACAATGAGGAGTGGACGTGGATGTCTGATATCTGCCAGGTGTTGAGCAAATTTGAGGAGTCAACACAGATGGTCAGCGGCGATGCCGCCATTATCAGCCTCACCATCCCGCTGCTTTGCCTGTTGAAAAACTCACTGCTCAGCATCAAGTCGGATGCTTTGCGCTTGTCACAAGAGACGGTGGAGGAAGGTACGTCGCTTGATAGCCAGAGCACCCTCCGTTCTGTTTCTTAGCGCGTATTGGAGGAGGGGGATGAGGATGAGGAGGAAGAGGAGGAGAATATCGGCGAGACAGTAGAGGGTACCAGTGCTCAGTCCTTAACTCTTGAGCGTGTATGGGCTGAAGAGGAGGACTTGGAGGAGGAGGAGGAGGAGGAGGAAATGGAGAGTCAGGCCAGTGAGGAGAGGGAATTCTTGCGTGTTGGGACTCTGGCGCACATGGCAGACTTCATGTTAGGCTGCCTATCCCGTGACCCTCGCGTTAGAAGAATTTTTTCAAACACCGATTACTGGGTGTTCACTCTCCTGGACCCACGGTACAAGCAGAACCTTTCCACTCTCATCCCTGCAGAGGAAAGGAGTATGAGAGTGAATAGATATCAACAGGCCCTGGTGCACAAGCTGAAACAATTCTTCCCATCTGACGCCGCTAGCGGCAGAGGGCATGGTTCTGTGGGCCAAGTAGCGGGGGAGAGGAGGTGAGCAGGCAGCTTGTCCAGCACTGGCAGGGGAACGCTCTACAAGGCCTTTGCCACTTTTATGTCACCCCAGCAAGACACTGTCACCTGTCCCCAGTCTAGGCAGAGTAGGGGGGAGCTGTACAGGAAGATGGTGAGGGAGTACCTAGCTGACCATACCAACGTCCGTAGCGATCACTCTGCTCCATACAACTACTGGGTTTCAAAGCTGGACACGTGGCCTGAACTGGCGCTGTATGCCTTGGAGGTGCTGGCCTGCCCTGCCGCTAGCGTGCTGTCAGATCGGGTATTCAGTGCAGCTGGTGGCGTCATCACTGATAAGCGTACACGCCTGTCAACTGACAGCGCTGACAGGCTGACGCTTATTAAAATGAACAAAGCCTGGATTTCACCGGAATTCAAATCTCCTCCGGGGGAAAGCAGCTAAAGATTTAAATAACTTATGTATCCGATTCCTCTTCTCTACTCCTCCTACTCCTCCTCCTCCTCCATATCGTCTTTGCCTAACGCTGACCCAAAAAACGCCATTTTTTAGAGGTCCAACTGGCACTCTTTTACCACAATTTTTCAGGAGGGCCCCCTACAGGCCCTCTCTCCAAACAATTTTTCTGGAGGTCCACCTACAGGCTCTCTCTCCAAACAATTTTTCCGGAGGTCCACCTACAGGCCCTCTCTCCAAACAATTTTTCCGGAGGTCCACCTACAGGCCCTCTCTCCAAACAATTTTTCCGGAGGTCCACCTACAGGCCCTCTCTCCAAACAATTTTTCCGGAGGTCCACCTACAGGCCCTCTGTCCAAACAATTTTTCCGGAGGTCCACCTACAGGCCCTCTCTCCAAACAATTTTTCCGGAGGTCCACCTACAGGCCCTCTCTCCAGTTCCAGTTTCCAGTTTTATTTGCGCAAACTGTGTAAATTTTATTTTTGGGATAGGTGTGAAAAATAATATTACCTGCGTATCTATATTGCCCAACATTGGATACGGTAGCAAGTAGAAGACCAAACACATGCTGCCAACAGGGTTCCGCAAATTCCTGGTCCACCCGCAAATTCCTGGTCCACAATGTCAAGGAGGTCCAGGTTCTGTTGATGAGCAACAAGTCCTTCTGTGCTGAAATCGCCGACAACGTCTCCATCTAAGAACCTAAAGACCATTGTGGAGAGAGCGGCACAGCTCACCATCAAAGTGACGAACCCCTAAGCCAGACTGCGCAGAGAAGATAACGAATAAATATCTCTGGTTATTTTTGCTAAATAAAAGTTAAAAACAAAAAAAAATTGATCTGTTCCTGTGCCTGATCCACCCAAGTTGAATCTGTCCCATCATGAGAAAGTCCCCCCAAGGAGTCCCCACTGTAACTTGCTTCCCATACAACTACCTCACCCCCCGACACCTGTGTCTCGCCATTGTCCACCACCTCCTCAGACAACACTGGTAAATCCACACTGTCAGCACACGGAAACAGCAAAAGGTCTTGCGAATTGGGGCAGAGAATGTTCTGGGCTAGCACATCAGGGAAGGGGTGACTATGGGGTTCCAGGGAGTACGTGACCACATGCAATATCCATTTAAAAGTCATGCCACACTTGATGTAGCTCATAATTGACAATTGTACCGGTTGATGCTAAATTTTTAAGTTGGGGTCCTGCGTCGTCATTCTAACTACATCCGGCTGTTGTCACCACCACACACGCTAGCCCAGGGGGCACTCCTCTGGCTCTTCCAGCGAAACCTCCTTCCCCCAGCCTGCCCCCCACCTACAGGCCCTCTCTACAAACAATTTACCCGGATAGGGGACGTCTTAGATATTGTACAAATTTTTGTTTGGTTCTTCTTTTATTTCCCTCCTGACCTGTGATAGGCAGAGCATGGACACGTCCCCTTAGCTGCAGTGGGAAAGACACTCCCCTGGCCAGAGCAAGCTCTTTTTCCGTTTTCCGTGGTCGAAAAATCCATGAAATATAAGGTCCCAAGATAGGGGACGTATACGGTATTAAACTGAGAAGAATCGATACCATACCGGTTGATGCGACAGTTTTTCAAAATCCATTCCAGCTGTTGTCACCACCACACACGCTAGCCCAGGGGGCACTCCTCTGGCTCTTCCAGCGAAACCTCCTTCCCCCCCACCTACAGGCCCTCTCTCCAAACAATTTACCCGGGTAGGGGACGTATTAGATATTGTACTGATTTTTTTTAGATCTTCTTTAAATTGCCTCCTGCGATAGACAGGAATCAAACCCGGGTCAACTGCTTGGGAAGTAGCTATGCTCACCACTATACCACCAGCAGCCACGGCAACTAATAAGAACAGATACTAAACTTGATGTCAGCTGCAGTGCCAGCATGAGCAGTGGTGTCACCTGCAGGCGGTGATGGACCTTCGTTGCACCTAGTTGGGTGATTCCCTAACATGTGATGGGTATTTGCATCGCCTTTCTTGGTCTGGGTGAGCACAATTGCCATGAGGGTAACCACCAGGCTGTTGCCTGAGAATTTGGGGTAATGGTGGGATTAGGCAGCCTCAGAGGCATCCATGCATGCTGCCCCTGCTGTTTCCTGTCCATTTCCGTGGTGTTTCCATCATTTTCTGAGGTTTCCAGGTTTTCACCCAGCCTTCCCTAGGCAGAGCCTTGGTCCCCTGCAAAAAATGCTCGAGTCTCCCATTGACTTCAATGGGGTTCGTTACTCGAAACGAGCACCCGAGCATCGGGAAAAGTTCGACTCGAATAACGAGCACTCGAGCATTTTAGTGCTCGCTCATCTCTACCTAGATGACATCCAGCCCAGACCAGCTTAAAGTCCGCGTTATGCAGTGGACACCTACAGCCACATGTGCCAGCTTCTAGCTGTTCGAGACGTTCGAGAGAGTTGTCAGCAAGTTATCACATCAGAGGTGCCATTAACTGCCACTTTGCCAGATGATATCTCATCATCTGGGGATGAAACTACTGCTGGATGTACTACAAGCTATCTATGGACTGAGTAAACACAGACTTTTATTCTTTTACTTCTGAAACCTGCACTGAAACTTCACTGCACTGATCCCCAGGGATTGAAGGCCAGAGAGACTGTACTGTGACAAAACATGTCATCAGGGCCACTACCACTCCCATCCTCTGTACTAACTCTTCAGGGGCTTGCTGCATCTGCACAACTTTTCAGGAAAACTGAGGCATTTTTGATTTGGAAATGAATTGAATCTGATGACAAATTCATGCTAATCTGACCCAATTTAATTAAATTTGCACATCTCTACCAAGAATCTCAAAATGTGGTCATATAAAGGCAGTATGAAACTGATTTAAGGCTGATTTTCCACTTCCCTAGTCTGGGCGCCATTCATGTTGTCAGCCCCGATAGCCTTCACTATCCTAAATGCACTGGGCATCTACACAGTTACAAACAGTCCTGAATTTGCAAAGACTGTTCCTAATTTTTCAGAGACAGCACTGGCAAATTCAGGATGTCTTTGGCCAAAAATAGGTGGGTCATGTGTTCATGTGTGTGTGCGGTATTCACGGGGCAGGACCCCGAAGCTACCAACTATAATGTTAGTAAGTATGCATTTATAGGAACTGTTTGGAGTAGAAATGGTTAATTCAGTAAATTTTTACAGCACTATTAGTTTCCAAAAATGTGTGTTCCCTCTGTACTGTATATTACAGCGGTAAATAATCAGCAAGAGAAAATCCCACTATTTCTAGTACAAGCCAAACCCTCAGACAGTTTGGTAATTCTTTAAATTGGGGCTAGAGAGTTCTTAAATGCAAAATGTTTTACCTTACCTACAAGCACATTTTTGTTTAGCTAATTTGTGGTTATTCTGCATGAAAACTGAAGGACCTCTGTAAACAAGTTGGTGACTTAAAATGTGGGGATATATCTGAATGTACTCAGTGAACTCTCTATAAATAGACACTAAACCTTGACTGATCAACATGATCAAAAGTTTATGTGCTGCAACTGCTATAGATGAAAGCATACAGTTAGGGCCAGAAATATTTGGACAGTGACACAATTTTCGCGAGTTGGGCTCTGCATGCCACCACATTGGATTTGAAATGAAACCTCTACAACAGAATTCAAGTGCAGATTGTAACGTTTAATTTGAAGGGTTGAACAAAAATATCTGATAGAAAATGTAGGAATTGTACACATTTCTTTACAAACACTCCACATTTTAGGAGCTCAAAAGTAATTGGACAAATAAACATAACCCAAACAAAATATTTTAATTTTCAATATTTTGTTGCGAATCCTTTGGAGGCAATCACTGCCTTAAGTCTGGAACCCATGGACATCACCAAACGCTGGGTTTCCTCCTTCTTAATGCTTTGCCAGGCCTTTACAGCCGCAGCCTTCAGGTCTTGCTTGTTTGTGGGTCTTTCCGTCTTAAGTCTGGATTTGAGCAAGTGAAATGCATGCTCAATTGGGTTAAGATCTGGTGATTGACTTGGCCATTGCAGAATGTTCCACTTTTTTGCACTCATGAACTCCTGGGTAGCTTTGGCTGTATGCTTGGGGTCATTGTCCATCTGTACTATGAAGCGCCGTCCGATCAACTTGGCAGCATTTGGCTGAATCTGGGCTGAAAGTATATCCCGGTACACTTCAGAATTCATCCGGCTACTCTTGTCTGCTGTTATGTCATCAATAAACACAAGTGACCCAGTGTCATTGAAAGCCATGCATGCCCATGCCATCACGTTGCCTCCACCATGTTTTACAGAGGATGTGGTGTGCCTTGGATCATGTGCCGTTCCCTTTCTTCTCCAAACTTTTTTCTTCCCATCATTCTGGTACAGGTTGATCTTTGTCTCATCTGTCCATAGAATACTTTTCCAGAACTGAGCTGGCTTCTTGAGGTGTTTTTCAGCAAATTTAACTCTGGCCTGTCTATTTTTGGAATTGATGAATGGTTTGCATCTAGATGTGAACCCTTTGTATTTACTTTCATGGAGTCTTCTCTTTACTGTTGACTTAGAGACAGATACACCTACTTCACTGAGAGTGTTCTGGACTTCAGTTGATGTTGTGAACGGGTTCTTCTTCACCAAAGAAAGTATGCGGCGATCATCCACCACTGTTGTCATCTGTGGACGCCCAGGCCTTTTTGAGTTCCCAAGCTCACCAGTCAATTCCTTTTTTCTCAGAATGTACCCGACTGTTGATTTTGCTACTCCAAGCATGTCTGCTATCTCTCTGATGGATTTTTTCTTTTTTTTCAGCCTCAGGATGTTCTGCTTCACCTCAATTGAGAGTTCCTTTGACCGCATGTTGTCTGGTCACAGCAACAGCTTCCAAATGCAAAACCACACACCTGGAATCAACCCCAGACCTTTTAACTACTTCATTGATTACAGGTTTACGAGGGAGACGCCTTCAGAGTTAATTGCAGCCCTTAGAGTCCATTGTCCAATTACTTTTGGTCCCTTGAAAAAGAGGAGGCTATGCATTACAGAGCTATGATTCCTAAACCCTTTCTCCGATTTGGATGTGGAAACTCTCATATTGCAGCTGGGAGTGTGCACTTTCAGCCCATATTATATATATATAATTGTATTTCTGAACATGTTTTAGTAAACAGCTAAAATAACAAAACTTGTGTCACTGTCCAAATATTTCTGGCCCTAACTGTACCTGTGGTTATAGATTTCACTGAAAAAAGACATCTGTCCATCTAGTTGGGCCTGTTATCCTGCAAGTTGATCGAGATAAAGGCAAAAAAAAACCCTGTGAGGTAGAAGCCAATTTTCCTCACTTTAGGGGAAAAAATTCCTTCCCAACAACCATCAGGCAATAAGAATAACTCCCTGGATCAACGACCCCTCTCTAGTAACTATAACCTGTAATATTATTACACTCCAGACATCCAGGCCCCTCTTGAACTCTTTTAGTGAACTTACCATCACCACCTCCTCAGGCAGAGAGTTCCATAATCTCACTGCTCTTACCGTAAAGAATCCTCTTCTATGTTTGTGTAGAAACCTTCTTTCCTCCAGACACAGAGGATGTTCCCTCATCACAGTCCTGGGGATAAAAAGATCATGAGAGAGATCTCTGTACTGACCTCTGATATATTTATACATAGTTATTAAATCTCCCCTCAGTCGTCTTTTTTCTAAAGTGAATAACCCTAATTTTGATAATCTTTCTGGGTACTGTAGTCCACCCATTCCAGTTATTACTTTACTTGCCCTCCGCTGAACCCTCTCCAGCTCTGCTATGTCTGCTTTGTTCACAGGAGCCCAGAACTGTACACAGTACTCCATGTGTGGTCTGACTAGTGATTTGTAAAGTGGCAGGACTATGTTCTCATCACGAGCAACTATGCCCCTTTTGATGCAACCTATTATCTTATTGGCCTTGGCAGCAACTGTCTGACACTGGTTTCTACAGCTTAGTTTGCTGTTCATTAAAATTCCAAATTCCTTTTCCATGTCAGTGTTACCCAGTGTTTTACCATTACCCTAATATAGAAATAGTAGGTGGTATAGGATTGACATGTGGGCCTCTTACTGAGCCCACTCACAGAAGCATAGAAGGGGTTCACATGAGAATCTGATACTTGTTCAAAACATGTTCTTGAATATGTGCAACAGGCAGAGGCAGATCATAAAGCATTATGGGTAGTAAGCATTCATACCTGGAAATCATATCTATGCATACTTGCCAACTTTGTAATTAGTACATTTGAGGCATGTAAGCCCCGCCCTGTGAATGCCCAAACTCACCAGAACACGTCACCTGTGATGCTAGGGAGGCTGGTCACTGCCGTGGCCTGCTACTGACTGCACCCCCGTTGCCGTATGTTTTGATCCGTGCGACAGGGAGATGCAGCGGCGGCCATGCTTGGATCCAGATTGACATGGGTACCGGGTAATGGGGTAAGTTTGATCTAAAGGAAAGGCCTAGGCATTGTGGGGGGCATTTTTAGAATTGGATAACCATTTAAATGGTAGAAACCCTTTAAAGAAGTTCTTCAGGAAATAAAAAAAATGAAAATTCTTAAATATTACTTTATTATAAATCTATTCCCAAATACTTTTCTTTACGTAGAATGGCTTGTTCTGTCTAGGGAGCAATCACTAGCGGAAATAAAATGGCTGCCGTCCTATCAGTGCACACAAAACCTGTCCTAATCACACAGGAGGATAAGTTACTTCACAACACTGAGTTAAAGAGCTATGTACAGTATTATAACAAATTTTTTAGTGAAGCGACTTTGGATGTAGTCGCTTTGCTCATCTCTAATTATAACTAATGAAAGGAATTTGGGAATATATTTGTAATAAACTAATATTTAAGTATTTTCATTTTTTTAATTCCCAGAGAAACCCTTTGTTTATTGTGGCTTTTGGGAGTGGTTGAATCTGACAATATGGCCCTCATTTGCACCCCCTGCACTGTGCTCATTCAGTGCTGAGCGATGTCACTGAACTTTTAATGTTTAGACCTGGAACCTTTTTAGAAATGGCAAAAAATGCTCGTTCAGTGAGGGTGAAGTGCTGCATTTACATGCATGATCACCTCCACAGTATGAGGACTAAGGATGGCTAGCGCATTCCCTCATACAGTGGCATTGTTTCTGGGCAGCAGATCGCTGTTTAGACAGCATGATCTGCTGCCCAGACATGATAATTTACTTGCCTGCTCTTTTCACTCATTCACTGGTTGATTGGCTACACCTTTAGACGGATTGTCTAGATTGTCGGGAACAAGCGTTCACAAGATAATCTGCCCAATTATAGGAACATATAAATCCACCATTAGTCTAGGATATTATGCTGCACGTTTGCCCAATTGTTGGAAATTAATCCTTAAACATTTAGAACAATCCAATGCATTGAACATACTTTCACTTTTCTTCCTTATAGTACAATTATATGTCTATTCCCAGGCATACGTTTCATTTACAGGCACTGGAAATGACAGTATATTTCATGCACTAAACTGATTTATGAGTGAGTAAAATATCAGGACACAGGAACGATCCAATGACAAAGTTACTAGTTTCCTTGTTCATATACTTGTACAGTCAGTTGATAAATCATTGCTATTTTTGGACACATAAAAACTGTGCTATATAATAAAATAAAAAAAGACAGGTGACAGATTGCACCATAAATGTACACATTTCTACTAGTCACCTCGTGGGATAGAAAATCTAATAAACATGATAAAGTGACTCATTGTTAAGTGCAGCAGAGAGGATACAACAGCTCTGGAAAAAGACATTCAAGGCCTGTTATGTCAGTCAGGCCTTTGGGGTAACAATAAATATCTTAAAAAGGGTATTGCGAATAGGGAATTGTAAAGATGTAGTCCTTTGCTGCACATGTATGAATCTGATTACACAAAATATGGATGGATGATTCATTTTCCATCACTAATCAATGCCAAATGCTGGGTGTTCTGCGGCTCTGGAACATGAGGCTGCATGCCACTAGTACCAACTCCAAGGCCACACATGCTGTGAAAGGTAGGGCTCTTACCAACAAAAGGACTTATGCAGGAGAGATCTCAAATATTGCAATTAATGGAGGTCACCAAAAAGTGGCTAAAATGCAACAATCATACTGTAGTAACATTACTGCAAAACCTGATTATTGGGGAATTCTACAGTTGCCACCAAGAACACAACATAAAGGCAGACCTTACAGCTGTCACGGGGCCCTTGGAGAAAGTGTTACCACCATGCAGGGTTTCATCTATTGTCTTCTCCTGTTTATTAGTTGGCTTGGGGCAGTTGCTATGTAACTGTGTGACAGCTGATCCATTAACCCCTTCTACCCTGGACCTGTTTTCACCTTCCTGCCCAGGCCATTGTTTTGACATGTGTCACTTTATGTGGTAATAACTTTGGAACGCTTTTACTTATCCAGGCCATTCTGAGATCGTGACACATTGTACTTCATGACAGTGGTAGATTTGAGTCAATATATTTTCCTTTGTTTTGTTTTTTTTAAATCCCAAATTTACCAAAAATTGGAAAAATTCCAAGTTTTTCTAAATTTGAATTTCTCTACTTTTAAGACAGATAGTAATACCTCATAAAATGGTTATCAGTCATCATTCCCCATATAACTACTTTAGGCATTGTTTTATAAATGTCATTTTACTTTTTTAGGAAGTTAGAAAGATAGGAAGTTTAGAAGCCATTTTTCAAATTTTCAACAAAATTTCCAAAACCATTTTTTAAGCACCAATTCAGATATAAAGTGATTTTGAGGGGCTTACATAATGGAATCCACCCATAAATGACCCCATTTTAGAAACTACACCCCTCAAATTATTTAAAACTGATGTCACAAACTTTGTTAACCCTTTAGGTGTTCTACAAGAATTAAAGGAAAATGGAGGCGAAATTTCAAAATTTCATTTTTTATGCAGATTTTTCATGTTAATCAATTTTTTCTTGCAACACAGCAAGGGTTAACAGCAAACTAAACCTCAATATACATTACTCTGATTCTGCAGTTTACAGAAATACCCCATATGTGGTGGTAAACTGCTCTATGGGCACGTGGCAGTAGTCAAAAGGAAAGGAGCGCCATATGGATTTTGGAGGCAGATTTTGATGGTTTAGAATGGTTTTTAGGCACCATTTTGTATTTGAAGAGACCCTGACGTACTACTACAGTGGAAACCCTCAAAAAGTGACCCCATTTTGGAAACTACACCCTTCAAAGAATATATTAAGGGGTGTACTGAGCACTTTGAGCCCCTAAGCGTTTTATGGAATTTGGAAACAAGGTAGGTAGGGTCTCATTTTTTGCGGGACGAGATGACGGTATGATTGGTACCATTTTGGGGTAAATATGCCTTTTTGATTGCCTGCTATTACACTTTTTGTGAGGGAAGGTTTTGGCACTGTTTTTTTTTTTTTTTTACTGCATTTACCTGGCGGGGTGGATCATGTGATATTTTTATAGAGCCGGTTGATACGGACGCGGCGATACCTAATATGTCTACTTTTCTTTTTTCCCTTTTTTTTACAATTTTTTTAACTTTATTTTGGGAAAAGGGCGCTTTTTTTTACTTGAAATTTTTATATATATTTTTTTAACTTTTTTTTTTTAACTTTTTTTAAAACTTTTTTTCCACACTCTTAACTTTTGGGGGTCTGATCTCTTTTACAATGAATTACAATACTTCTGTATTGTAATGCATTGGCTGTAAGTGTATTACACACAGTAATACACTTACAGCCTGCTTCCTGTGAGATCCAGATGCCGGCGCATACAGCAGGGGTCCGGCTACTGGGCACAGCCGGTCCCCCGCAGCTGATCGGGTAGGCGCAGCTCCTGCACCTGCCCGATCAGCGCGCCATAGCACTACGTCGCTGGGCGGGAAGTCACTTCCCGCAGCGGCGTACATGTACGGCGCTGGGCGGGAAGGGGTTAATGTGGGTCAGCCTATAACTGGTGCAAGCCAAGAGTGCTTTGGAAGGAGCTCCTGACTGGATAGTCTTTCTTTAAATATGTTTGGTCTCTGCTGCGCACTTGCCAGTGATAGAACAGTTAGTTTCACTTTCATATCTGTGTTTTTGTTGGATCCATCAAAATGGATCAGCAAAAATGCTTCGGTCATGATAATACAACCGTCTGCATCCGTTATGAACAGATCCGGTTATATTATCTCTAAAATAGCCATGACGGATCTGTTCTAAAACCATTGTAAGTCAATGGGGGACGGATCCTTTTGTATCAGAGAAAACGGATCCGTCTCCATTGACTTACATTGTGAGTCATGACTGATCCGTCTTGCTCCGCATCCCAGGATGCACTCAAAAATGCTGCTTGCAGCGCTTTTGTGTGCGTCATGGGAACGCCATGAAACAGAACGGAATACATTCTATAGCAATGAATGGGGACAAAACTGAAGCGTTTTCCCCCGCTACTGAAATCCTCTGATGGATCTCAATGGTGGAAAGGAAAAGCGCAGATGTGAAAGTAGCCTTGTCTAGTTGCTCCTTTTCTATGTAGTTTTCTTCTTCATCCATATTTGCCATCATCCGTTTGCAGTCATAATTTTCTTCCTGTCATCTATCAGTGAGTTTATTTCTGCATATTTTTTGTTGTCAGTGTTCATACATGCTTCATAATATAATTTAGGCACCATCCTACTATTATAAAAATCAGATCAGCTATATATCACTGTCCTATCTGAGTACCGGGATTTACCATTAGGTGAAGTCCAACTATCATTGTTTTAGAAAGGTGAGGTAGTCCTGGTTGGTCCCATCACATCACATCTAAAGCTTGGGAAATCTTTTGGTATCCAAATCCGGCTTTAAACTTTTTCACAACAGTATCACGGACCTGCCTGGTGTGTTCCTTGGTCTTCATGATGCTCTCTGTGCTTTAAACAGAACCCTGAGACTATCACAGAGCAGGTGCATTTATACGGAGACTTGATTACACACAGGTGGATTCTATTTATCTTCATCAGTCATTTAGGACAACATTGGATCATTCAGAGATCCTCAATGAACTTCTGGAGTGAGTTTTCTGAACTGAAAGTAAATGGGCCGAATAATTTTGCACACCCCACTTTTCAGTTTTATGGTTTGGAATGGTTCAAAAATAAACGTATCCAGGTCTTAGAATAGCCAAGTCAAAGTCCAGACCTGAATCCAATTGAGAATATGTGGAAAGAGCTGAAAACTGCTGTTCACAAACGTTCTCCATCCAACCTCAAAGTGCTCGAGCTGTTTTGCAAGGAAGAATGGGCAAGAATTTCAGTCTCTAGATGTGCAAAACTGATAGAGACATACCCCAAGCGACTTGCAGCTGTAATCACAGCAAAAGGTGGCGCAACAAAGTATTAATGCAAGGGGGCCGAATAATTTTGCACGCCCAACTTTTCAGTTTTATTATTACAAAAAAAGTTTAAATGATCCAATAAATTTCGTTCCACTTCACAATTGTGACCCACTAGTTGTTGATTTAAAATGTTATATCTTTTTGTTTGAAGCCTAAAATGTAGCAAAATGTTGAAAAGTTCCAGGGGGCCGAATACTTTCGCAAGGCACTGTATGTACTCAGTGGTGATAACCATCAAAATCCAATTTCCATATGGATAATTAAGCCAAAATATCTTAATAAAATTGCAATTCCTATAAAGAGAACATTAAAGGGGTTATCCCACAAAATTAAATGTCACCTATCCACCAGATAAATTGTAATCAATCGTGAGGAGTCTAAGGCCCCTTTCACACGGGCGAGATTTCCGCGCGGGTGCAATGCGTGATGCGAACGCATTGCACCCGCACTGAATCCTGACCCATTCATTTCAATGGGGCTTTTCACATGAGCGTTTTTTTTCACGCATCACTTCTGCGTTGCGTGAAAAACGCAGCATGTTCTATATTCTGCGTTTTTCACGCAGCCCTGGCTCCATAGAAATGAATGGGGGTGCGTTAAAAACGCAACGCAACGCATTGCATCCGGATGCAATGCGTTGCGTTGCGTTTTTAACGCATGTTACTAAGCAACTCCTGAGAAGTTGAATTCCACAGGAAATGTTTTTTTTTTCCTGTGTCTGGCTCGTGCTGCCTAGGAGGAACAACTTTGTATTGCCCAGCTTCGTGCGGAGCCGTATCAGGATGCCTAGGCAAGCGAGTAAACATAATGGACGTGAAACAATGATCACCCTGGTTCAGGATCGTCCCTGCCTTTGGGACACCCGGTCAGGCGAGTACCATGACCGGTACAAAAGGATGCTGCC